>VXBP01004902.1:1067911-1086198 GCA_013400115.1 Rhinopomastus cyanomelas
CCATGCTGACTGTCCCTAATGACCCTCCTGTCCCTGATGTGCCCGGAAACAGCCTCCAGTACAAACTGTTCCATCACCTTTCCTGGGATGGAGGTGAGGCTGACCGGTCTATAGTTACCTGGGTCTTCCTTCTTTCCCTTTTTAAAGATTGGGGCAACATTTGCTATTTTCCAGTCCCTAGGCACCTCTCCCGTTTCCCAGGACCTAGCAAAGATGACGGAGAGCGGCCTAGCAATGACCTCCGCCATCTCCCTTAGCACACGCGGGTGCATCCCATCTGGGCCCATGGATTTGTGCACATCCAGTTTGTTCAACTTATCCCTAACCCAATCCTCATCAACCAAGGCAGGCTCACCTGTTGCCTCAACCTCCTCTGTAGTCTGGGGTCTAATGTCAACACAACCCTTAGCAGTATAGACAGAGGCAAAGAAAGTGTTAAGTATCTCTGCCTTCTCTGCATCCTCTGTTTCCAGGGTACCCACCTCATTCTGCAGGGGGCCTACACTGCCTCTAGTTTTACTTTTGCTTGCTATATATTTAAAGAAGCTTTTTTTGCTGCCTTTGACCTCTCTTGCAAAAAATCATGGTAAGCAAAAACCTTGTAGCCACAGAATATTGTAGATCAAGAACACTTTTTCCTTACAAATAGAAGAAACATTTATCTATTTGTTATGTGACTCATGCAATAATATTTTTCCTTTTTCTGACAGGTAATACCATCAAATTTTGCTGTAAAAATGCGCAAGAGAAGAAATCTTGGAAACCTAGAACTACACAATTAGTAATAAACCTAAGTTTATTGTAAAATAAAAGACTTTTAAACTAAGTTCTGTCACAATACTCAAAGCGTCCCATCACGCCTTAATTTTAACCAGTTCCTAATGCAAAAAATGAGGGGGAATATTTTTAGCAACAATAGTTTGCAAGAATAAAGTACTAGTTTGAAGAAATTGCTAGTCATTCACTACGTGTATAGTTTGACTTCTCCATCACCTACCACTGTTCATTGGTTATTTCTTTATAAACTCGCAGCTTATTCTTAATGCATCAATGCATCCTCCCCTCAGTTTGCAGCAAGTTGTGCTGTTGTTTGCACACAAGTTTCATTGCTAAAGCAACCCTATACGTTCCTAAAGCAACCTTCTTTCCACAGGTCAGCACTTCCTTATGTTGTTCCTTAAAATAAGGATACCAACAATTTGGTATTTTCCTACTTGCCATGCCTGTTCAGGAACCACGTAAAGATTTTACACTACAACCATATGAGCGTAAGTGATGTCATTCAGCAGTGGTAGAAAAGGGGTTCTGGTACTGGCCAGGGGCTTCCTGCGTTTATTATTATTTTCCATCTGGCCTTCCCCAACAAAAAGCTTTCTTATTTGTATGGAGAAAGCTTTCCTGGACACAAAGCCCATACAATAAAGTCAGTTTAACTGCCCAGATTTACACAGCATCATATGCTATCAGTCTGTTTCTTTTGACTGTTGCAGACAAAAATCAAAATGTGTAAATTTAATGTAACTTCCTTTATGAATACTTAGAACATAATCACATCATCTTTATGGGTCTTCTGCAAGCTTAGTCTCATTAAAATTCACTCTTCTGAATGTGTAGCACAGAGAGAAGGCTGCTAACATGCCCCAATAAACCAACTGTCTGAAACCCTGCAGAAAAAAAAAATGAGGTAACATGTACCTTGTAGTTTATGAGGAAAGATATCTAGAAGCAGCTGTAAAACAGTCATAGAATAAAATTGGAATTTATATCAAAATCACTCAATACCTTGGGGCTTTTCTATCTCTGCACAGTTTACCCTAAGAAATTTTGTGGTGGACTTTTATGTTACCAGACTAAGTTATAGTGGAGTTGTCAGTAATGCTACCTACTTTTGGTGCTGCTGCACATATATCAGTCTATTTATTTTTAAATAGCAGGACAGTAACATAGGAAAGTGCTATATGCCACAGCTGAACAGTTTTAGCACCCTTAACCAGCCTTAATGAAAATGCTACTAAATGCAAGAATCTTTTTGGTTTTTAGCAGTAAGTATTTTTTAAATGAGATAAATGAAATTACAAGCCACCATTCTCAACCAGGTTCCTCATAGTCCAGGACTTCCAATTACAATTTCTATAAAAGCAAATATCCTTGAAATAAGCAACCAAACAAGGCTTTTGTGGAACAAACAAGGTTGGCTTGGCATCAGACACACGATTGTTTCACTGCCACACTCAGACATGATACTTCCCATGACGGCCAATGAGGTTTTACAAGATCAGCTCGCACAGCTTTCCTATCTTGCCAGCTGAGCCTCAAAAGCCCAACCTCTATAACTATTGCACTCAGCTCCTATCTGTTCTCTATTAGTTTGTAAAAATGTGTCATTACAGCTCTCAAATGTTGATTCCTATAAAGGCTCATTTTCCCAAACACTGTAGTGTTCCAACCCCAGAATCTGTACTAGCAACCTTCAGGTATGGACAGTCTCTGGAATAAGACGCATATGAACACATATGACTGACATATGGTCTGAAATCAACTTGTGTTTAAACAAAATGAAGTTCAAATGCCGGGTAAACTTCTATGCCTTTGACTACTACTATGTACAGCGCTGTATAAACACACCTCGATTAGTGGAAAAGACTGACGTAAAAAAGAACAGAACAGTTACCCAACGTTGTTCACAATACAACTACACAGAGAACCGTCAGGCATCTTCTTTACATTAGAACAAAAGAACCTCAACTTCATGAAAATTAGAAATGGAGAGCGCCAGTGCAGAGGCCTAACAACAACTTTTAGGACTCATAAGTTATTTGGCATCTAAGTCCACAGAAAGAGAGAGGCATATATTTCCTTCTAAAGGCACACAGCTCTGATTCTTATCCAGAGGGAAGATATTTTCCTCCCTTCTCCCATTCCACAGAAGAATGAGAAAAAGGATGTTGTGTTCAAGCTGTGTTGGACGTCATTCCTCAATAAATCAGTGGGACCGCCTAAAAGACTTCAATGCTACCAGATGTGTCTCTGACAGAGAGCAGCCATGAATTTGGAGGTCTCTTTCAGGTACACTGGCATCAAACAAGTTTGTCTGCAAGTAATTTAACTTTGTTATTTGGAAAAAAAATTCTCAAAGTGCTTTACACAACATTAGGTGTCTAAGGCCTCTCACAAAACCCATCACGTCACTCTGGAGACCAACTGTGCATCAAGAAGATTGCTTTTCTCTAGGTGATAAAAACCTTGCAGACTGTGAACAAAGCTGGACATAAAATGTAACATTTTTAATGAACAACATAAAAGATGAAAAGAACAAGCGCAAGAATTGGCAGTTTAGTCAGAAGATGCAGAAAAGGAGCCCTCCTAACATGATATTTTATAGCAAGAGGGCTTTGCAGGAAGCAGTATTTCCAGGGGGAAACAGTATTTTCTGTTCTAATTAATCCAGTTGGGGTACCTTGAAAAATCAATCAGGAACATTCTAGCATCATCTGACTGACCCCAAATAACAAGTGTTAACATATTTTGGACTGGTTTCAGATGTGGAAACCCCATTAATTTGGATGAAGACACAAAATTAGCCTTTTCAGTGTAATCTTCTACATCAACATGAAAGAAAAATAATAAACCATTAAGCATATAACAACCTTTATATTTTATTTCTTTTATGAGCCTCCTAGCAGGACACTATCACCAGATAATGCCCTTTGTGAGCCATCTAATAGGACAATAACAACCAAAGAGTGACCAATAAATAAAATGGTTGTTATCACCATTACTTATCGTTAGGTGGCCAGTACCAACCAATAAAATTTTCACGTTTGGGAAGTCAAGAGCTACTTCAGCACTCTGCACTACAAAACAAACCTCTTCGAGTGTTAGTTTTTTTCAGCTCAACCTGAACACAACTAAAACTTCATGTCACTACCCAAATTTCTTTTCATTTCCACTGCAAAGATCCAAGTGCTACTCTAACAGCCAGGGCAGGCACAGGCCAGTCCAGAACATTTACAAGTGGGAAGAAAATAAGCAGGAGTTTAAACTTGCGTAACAAAAGTGGATGTAGACTTTAAAAACATCTGCACAAATGTTTTTCTCAACACTGGCTCTTCATCTTTGTACATTTTGTTGTTCATTCTCATTTGATATTATGCAGTGATCCATTGTACTATTCAAAACCACCTCGCTCAGAGGCAATTAGAAGCATTTTGTAATTCATTATAGAAAAAGAAGCCAAACAGAAAACTTTGAATCAATACTTCTATAATGTCTTGTTCAATACCAAAGGCTCTAGTAATTTTAAAAAAGATGAGTCCATCATTTGCAAGAACAAGGGTTCCACAAGTGAAAACAAACAACGCGTGGATGTATACACATGTACATGCAGACACACTCTCCTAGAGGTTACACTTTCTGCAATCAGCCTACACGTCTAGGTTGTGAAATTTAAGAAAAATAATAAACTTGGGTTTAACTTTGTCCTTGTCCCCAGGTTTCACTTTATTGCACTTTTGAAGGCAGATCCATAACCACAAGTTTGTCGACGGTCTACTAGTAGTTGCAAGTGAGCAATCCTGCTGAATTTACAGAGACTGCACAGAAACAAAAAGTGAGCATATTCTACAGAAATACACAGTATCTGTCTTGATTTCCAAATTCTGGAAAGTAGATATTAGTCCTGAGATACCAGTACTGTGTCTTTAGACTCCTGCCAACTCTTGCCTTTTCCTTAACTTCTTGCCGTGGGAAGAAAAACATACATTTCTGGTTTAGAAAACCTTAATTTAAGATAAATGATTTTTAAAAGCCCAGAAAGGACTCCAAGGTAAATGTTTAAAAAAAACCCAAAAGCCCCACACTAGTCTCTCATATATTTAGTTTTAATTGCCATACCTAAACATCAGTGCTTTTAAAGGTAGTATTTGTTCACAGTACACAAGTAGATGCTGAGTATGTGTTGTTACCTGACCTTTCCTTCTTGCTTTTTGGGTTTTTTTTACACGTTATTGTCTTGGGTCTCTTTGCCTCTTCCTCACCCAGAATAGTTTCTGGTTAACAACTGAGTGAAATTGTGCAGGCCAGACTTTTTACAATGACAGAAGAATTGTTTTAGTAACTCTTAAAAAAAAGTCTTTTGAAGTGATTATTCCCAATAAAGTACACTAACATCTGAGCTCTCAGGGAGCAAGCCCCTAAGCGTCCGTTGTAGAACAGAGATGACGGCAAAGAAAGCTCTCCAAGTGTCCTACTGCAGACAAACCTATTTTTGAGAGAATAGTTTTCATATACAACTGCTTCTTGGCAGTAGAAGAGACCATAAAAAAAGAATCCTAAGAGTTCTACCACACAGTAGACAAGAGAGAATCGGAGAACAAGATCCCCTGCTACCACTCAAGAGGCCACACTGCTGTTGTAACAGCCATACCCCTCCTTATAACCACCAAGTTCAACACATTCAAGAAAAAAAAAATTAAAAAATAAAATAAAAAGAGAATCACACCTGATTCCTGTTTACTTCAGCTAAAGACACATGAGAGGCAATTCAGCCAGAATTTTTATGTGAAGCCTTACAGGCCATCGTGCATGAGAAGCACAGTTCAAAAGAACATCAAAAACACCAGCAGATGCTCCAGCCTAATAAATACATCTGACCTGGTAGCAAGAGGTGGTGACGTGGTTCAGACACAGGAACTCATGAAACAACATGAGGCCATAGGGAAATACAGCTTGGTTTACTGCCTTTTGTTTTGTTTTCACTACATCCTCCTACCTTTTCCTTTCCCTCTCCATCTTTTTATAGGAGGAGGTTTCTTCCATGTACTTGCTTACAGTGATACCTTCTAACATGAAGATGTATTAAGCCAACACACCTGCCTCATGGTTTAAAAGAGTTCAAATACTTGAATACTTCAATTTTTTTATCCTTACTATGGACATAAGGACATAGAACAGTGCTATTCAATACCATCTTCTTTTCCCTTCTGCCTTATATTCTGTCTTTCTATGAATAAAATAAGCCAGAGCCAATAGATGCAGACTTTTTAGATCCAAGTGACTTAGAAAAGAACTCAAATGGCCTCAACAAACAAAAGGAACATGCAAGAGGGGCAAATAAAAGAGGAAACGTGTAGAATCTTCATCCTGTATCTGTAGATACATATCCTCTCTTCTGGTTCAGTTGTGCCTGTGGACCTGGAGCATGCAAAACTTCTTACTACTACAGCAACACTATTTGTCTGCACTGGTGCATACAGCATAGTGGGCAACTCTAAAATGGGATGCACTCTTGTAAACTCTGACTCTTGGGCATAGAGCACCAAGCCAGGACATCCAGGCAGGTTGCTGGGTGATGTGTTAGACAGGTATATGTGAAAGGCAGTCACCATCCGAAGATGAGCAAGTTTCCAAACTGTTTTTAACCAAGTATCAACCATTGCCATGAACACAAAAACTGCTATACTGGAAAGCTAAACAAAGGACTGAGGTGTCAGAAGAGATAAACACAGAAGGAAAAAGACTGAAGGGACAGGATAAACATATTAAAATCATCTTGATGCCTGGTTGTGCCTGTATCTATAAAGAAGCAGGAACAAGAGACAAGCACCAGTGTCCCAGAATACATTCATCATTGACACATCTGATCTCTGACCTACTGCTGGTGGTAAAAGCCTGACTTGGCATGTAGTAGTTGGGACTGTATGCCCATCTATGGCTTCAAACACTAAATCCAGAATACAGTGCTGTCCAGGATGTTTTGAATGGCAACAAGCCTGGAGACCAGTGGAGATACAGTTTCACAGACCTCCATGACTCAGTGACCTTGGCACACCTTCCAGCACTTGACTTTTATGCCATCAAGCATTTAGAAGTACACATGGATAACTTGCAGAACAGTCCAGAAACATTTATGCAGCTTCAACATGTCTTTTTGGTTCATAATGAGTTTCCACATTCCAAAAAGAAAAAAATACCATTGACAGCCCATATTCTGGATGATTTCATAGTCTCAAAAGTGCTGCAAATATAGTTAAATAAAACCTGCTAAAGCACAGTGGTGTCATTTTCCTGGTGGCAGCCTCCAGTTAGCTAGCTACACTCTCCAAGTATTATAAAGCAGCTCACAAACAGTTGTTATTTACACCAATCAAGGGATTATCGACTCGGAGGTAGACAGCAAAGCTTTCACATGCAATTATGGTCTTATGCTCTCTGGTTCTGTCCAGTATCAAATTTCCTGTTGGCTTTCTCTTCTTGAATCTCAACAGCCACAAGCTATTGCAAAATGTTAGTGTGGGAGAATGGCTACGGACAGGGAAAGGCAGCACATCACTGTCTTCTCTGTTACTTCCAGTGCTGGGTTAGCCATGTCGCAACCAAATGAGGAAAAAAAGTAGCTGGGACTTTGGTGCTGGTCTCTTTTCCCAAATGACTAATCATAGGATGAGAGGAAATGGCCTCAGATGGCATCAGGGGAGGTTTAGATCAGATATTAGGAAGAAATTTTTTACTGAGAGAGTGGTCAGGCACTGCAACAGGCTGTCCAGAGAGGTGGTAGAATCACTATGCATGCAGGTCTTGAAAAAACAAATAGACAGAACACTTGAGGTCATAGTCTAGGGGTTAAGGAGACATCGGGATGAAGGTTAGACTTAATGACTTTGGAGGTCCTTTCCAGTCATAATAATGCTATGATTCTATGACTTGCTGGCAACTGATGCCAAGACTAATGGCATCACTACACAGGTGCCCAGTATGAGTAAGAAAAAGCCACGCTGAAGCCATTTTAATATGTCAGTTGTGGGTGCAACTGAGACACATTGTTGGGAAGGTCTGTCACAGAAGATGTGGCTGAAGAATAACAATACTCAAGTACAAATTAATTTGTACTCAAGAACAAATTAATAATTACCAAGTCTAGAAAGCAAGTCAAGTTTCTGATTCTGACCAGAAAAGAAAACCCCAAACACACCATCACACTCATCACCCTTAGGCAAAGCAGTAACCATGTGACATATGTGACAGAGAAGGAGAAAAACTTTGTACAAGATGACCCCATAAAATTGCTAAACACGGGTAACCACACAGACAGTCTTGCTGATACAACAATAATCCTGTCAATAGAAGTATAATAGTTACAGATCAGCTTTGTGCATCAAAGCTTCAGTTCAGAGATATAACTACCCATCATCGTCCTGGACAGCTACAGCAATACCACCACTTCTCCAGGGTGCACAGCCAGATCGGGTTGTTTTACTCATGCTGTTGAGTTGCAGAATGGACCCAACACTACAGACACTATCAGATGCTGACAATGCAAACAAAACCTTTATCCTTGAAGCCTACCTCAAAATTATTGAGGATTTGCAAACATCTAGAAATACAGGCAAAAGAAAAGGCTTGATTGAGAGCCCCAGAGAATGCCACCATTTCATGAAAGCAATGTTGTGTCAACTTTGAGAGAAAACAATGGTTGTAAACCAAAGGGTAGCTGTGAAGTTGATGCCACCAAGGGTGGGTTCTCCAGAGCAGCAAGTAATATCTACTCCAGTTCCTTGTAACAAGGTAAGAGACTGTGACTCACCTCTTTTCTCATGAAAAGGATTCTAGATTCACCACAGTCTCATTCAAGGAGGTGATGGTGCCAACCTGTATCTATACTACACATATTTTAGGAAGATGTGGAAGTCCACAATATAATATGAGGCATCTCTAGAGCTGGCCTGAACATAAACCACCTAATTCCAAGCAATAGTCCTGACATTCTGGAAACAAAACAAGCAATCAAACAAGCAAATTCAGCCACATTAAAGGGAACGTGGTAATATCCCATTGTCCTTCAGTTTGCCTAGGGAAAAATGCTTTAGGCAAGTTCATCATTAACAAGCTTCTCTAAGAGTCAGATTTTATACTAACCTGTGAGAGTCATAAGACCATTTACAATGACCTGTAAGAGGAGACACAAGTATTGAATGAAGCCTGCCACATCTGCAGTCACTGTTGAAAAAACCCCTGTTTATTCCTTAAATAAATGCTTAGAGGGGCTACAGAAGTATGACTATAAATATTTGACTTAATTTTCTGGATGTTTATTTATCCTTTTGATGACTAGGAAAAAAAAATGAATGAGGAAAGTGAAAAATGCTGCACATTGCAGGTAACCTGAAGGTAGAGGAATTGTTGTATCATTTGAATAGTTAACCCCTGAAACCCGCCCGGCTATTTGCTGCTCTGCGTCACAGCATGCAGTAGCGCAGTACCGAGAGCCTGTGGAGGAAGGAGGCTGATGTATTCAACAGCATACAACATTCCTAAGAAGGCGTAAGAGGCTCACATCTTGCAGAGATTTTCAAATAAGCAGAGCAATAACTTCACATCCATAAGTCAGGGACTGTTTACATTGCAGGTTTAGTCTTTGCCAGCTGCCATCTTTATGAAACCAGTTCTGCAAAGCTGACGCAGTCATTGACTAAGCAGCTGCAGAAGTCAGGAGGCACAAGCAGTTGTGAACATTGCAGACTGATGACTAGTTAAATACATGCTGCTAACAAAACAGCACGAATACTTAGTGGAAAGTGCTTTACTAGGTTTGAGACAGTCTATAAGCTCCTTCTTCGATCAGTATTTCTGACCAGCTTTGCTCGTTCTCTTTTCATTTCTTTAGATACTGGTTGTGACCATTTTCCTGTTGGTACTGTTCACTGGAAAGTAGCTTTCCAAAAGCAAATGATCAATTTCAAATACTAGACTAATACTCTACAGAAGAATTACCATTTTATCTGATGAATTGGCTCATTCCTGATCATGAAATAAATTGCCCCTTTCAGACTTTATTCATTATAATAGATGTCTTTTATAGATTTCAACTGCAGATAATTTACAAACAAGTGATTATGTTTATTTGACAGCCAAAATTCAAGATGCATTTTAATGGTTATTTGTCAGAAATAAAAATTGCCAAGCCACTGATTTTAGTCTGTTTATATGTTGCAAATACATGGAATACACGTGCAAACTCCAGATTTGATTTTGGAAAGAGATCAGTGCAAGAGTATAAAATTTATTTCCTCTGAACATTTAAGCCCACTAAAATGTACTCATTCACAAACTCATGAAAGCCAAACACTAAAAACAGATGACTTGAAGCAAATTTTACCTATTTTTTGTCAGTACCAATCTATGTGCCCCAATCTGTTATTTCCCTATTCAAATATCCATGATTTGTACTAAAGATTTGTCATTAGAATATTGTAAAACTGAAAGGTACCCTGGAGAAGAATCTAATTCATTGCTTAGACTAGCAATGGATCATCTGATCTTGTGCAAATCTTGACAGATATTTGTTAACCTGTTCTGAAACATCTAGTTTTCTAGTGCATTGGACCAAGTGGTCGGGGCCTTTTGGTTTTTATGGTTTTATAATTATAACAAACTTATGCGCTTTTGCAAACTCTCTCAATGCCTATACTAAGTGATCTTTGCTGCAGTTAAATCAAATATCTTCCATTTCATCTTGCATGCAGAGTATTCTTGCTCCCTCTGCAACAGCTATTTACATAGATGAGCACTTCTATGTCTTCTTCCACAACCTTCCCAAAGCTAGCCAGCCTTCCTGAAGCTCACTTAACACTGATAGAACTCTGCTCGTTCTCACTGCTTTTTCTTTAGTTGGTTTGCCTGGAAGTAGATCTAAACATAACAATCCAGCTAAAACTTGCACAATACATCACTTGCCTTTCAGATTGCACTCTTATTTACATCTCTCATGGCAATATTTTACACAGCTATATGACATTGCTCATTCAGATTCAGTGGAAGACCTAGTAAGACTCCCTGAATTCCTCCAGAAGTTGTGCTGTGCCCTCTATGAATGTGTGTATCAAACTGACTTTATGAACCACCATTTACAGAAGTAGTTCCATTTACTTATCCCAGGGTATTAAAATGAAAGAACTAGTGAAAAAAAGTTTAAGATAAAGGCCATAATGGACTTTCAGTATTTTCAGGTTGGGTTTTTTTGCTGATTTTCAATACCTTTTGCCTTCTCTTTCTTTGGTAATTCAGTCTTCTAAAGCCAGGTTCCTCTGAACAAAGATACTGCTAGACTTAGCTCACTTAGTAAATCTCTATTCCCAGTGATTGTTCCCTTCCTTTTCAAAAACAGCATAGAAAAACAAAGCTGCACAGGAAAAAGCCTCAACGAAAGCATGCCTTGAGTTAAAAACAAGCCACTGAAAAAAGTGTGTTCCTTGAGTTCTGCACTGGGGCTGGGTAAAAGGTAAACAGTGAAAGTTTAGATATGTGATAGGAAGTAAAGGCATACATAAACCTTTTCCTGCTCCCCTTCTGTTCAGACAGAGAAGTATTTCTTTGAGAAGTCTGTTTAACTTGGCTTTTGCACCCTTGCACAGAGGTAAGGCTGTTCAAGAGTCTGATGGACTCCAGAGATGGTTTTCTATTTATAGAAATGGCAACCGAGGACAAGTGTCACATTACATTCCATCAAGGTGTTGGTGCATCAGGCATAAAGCTGCAACAACATTATTTTTTAAAATTAAATTAAATTTAAAAAATCTCAAAGGAAAACCAAACCCCAAACCACCGAAGAACACAGCACCTACAGTCAGAAATAGAAACCCATGTGGTAGAACGATCAAAGAAATACTGTCTATGGTGATAGGTTAGCAAGAATGCGCCGTCTTCTGAATGACAAACTGAGCAAGGCAAAGCGCAACTGCCGTATTAAAAAGTAATGCTATCAAACATGTGCTTCCCAAAAATTAATATTCTTCTTCCACTGGGTGCTTGACCTATGATTATCTAGTAATTACAGGCTGGAATTTGTCATGCAGACCAGTAGGATCTGGAATTTTACATTAAAGAGGACAAAACCTCAATGCTTTCTGAGGAGGGGTTGGGGAAAGCAAGCATTGCTAAGTGTCACCAGTGTGTTCTTTCGGTGTAATGTCTCTTGGTTTCAAGAACACCAGCACCTCAGCCAGTGGGACAGTGGAAATATTACCAGATGCACATATAGAACACTTGTTTTTCTTCACTGCCATTCTTTACTAACTGTTTTGGAAGCAGATTGATTGATGACAAGTAGGTGAGTGACAGCAGATCAGACACGATGCTGAAGTTGCTGTTTAAACTGACGAGGACAACAGAGTCTTAAAGATCCCTTTACCTCCAGCCACTGAAGGACTGCAAAAATCAAGTGGCAAATGAAGGTGTTTTTTACCCCTTGCTTCCTTATTTCTCCTCATGGAACATTACACTTGCAGACCAAATAGTTCTGGTAGTTTTAAGGCATCCAAATTAAAAAGTTGGGAGATTACGCTACAGTGCCTCCTAGAACAAGAGAATTTTCCAAAACCATATCACTACGGATTGGAAGGGACCTTGAAAGATCATCCAGTCCAATCCACCTGCAACAGCAGGATCACCTAGACCAAGTCACACAGGAACACATCCAGGCGGGTCTTGAACATCTCTAGTGAAGGAGACTCCACAACCACCCCCTGGGCAACCTGTTCCTCCTCGGGTTGATGTGGAACCTTACATGTTCCAGCTTACAACCATTGCCCCTCATCCTACCACTACATGACACTGAGAAGAGCCCAGCTCCATCCTCCCGACACCCACCCCTCAAATATTTGTAGACATTGATGAGGTCACCCCTCAGTCTCCTCTTCTCCAAGCTAAAGAGACCAGGTTCCCTCAGCCTCTCCTCATAAGGAGATTGCCCTATGCTGGACCCTCTCCAGCAGCTCCACATCCCTCTTGAACTGAGGAGCCCAGAACTGGACACAATACTCCAGGTGTGGTCTCACCAGGGCAGAGTAGAGGGGGAGAAGAACCTCTCTCCATCTGCTAACCACCCCCTTCTGATCCACCCCAAGATGCTGTTGGCCCTCTTGGCCACAAGAGGGCGATACTGCTGGCTCATAGTCAACCTGCTGTCCAACAAGACCCCCAAGTCCCTTTCTCCTACACTACTCTCCAACAGGTCAGTCCCCAGCCTATACTGGTACCTGCAGTTGTTTTTTCCCCACATGCAAGACTCTGCACTTGCTCTTGTTATACCTCATTAAATTTTTCTCTGCCCAGCTTCCAGCCTGTCCAGGTCTTGCTGAATGGCAGCACAGCCTGCAGGGGTGTCAGCAACACCACCCAGCTTTTTGTCATCAGAAACTTGCTGACAGTGCATGCCAATCCCTCATCCAAGTCATCAATGTATAGTTTGAACAGGACTGGTCCCAGCACCAATCCCTGGGGCACTCCACTAGATACAGGCCTCCAACTAGAATGATGATGATACACCCTTTGTGATTATTAAACCATGTTCACCAGAAACACAGATTTGCTATGGAATACAATACATACCCAGCAAAACATCAGTACAGTTGAACTACTCTAAGCTTTTAAAATATAAAGGTAACCAAAGTACATCAGTTAACTGTGAATTAGTGAGCAAAGACACTTCACACACACACAGAGACAGGGAAGGTCTGAACATTTTAATTGCCCTGTTCTGTCAAGTAGGTGTTCTAGTCTTTACCAGGAAAGAACATGGAAGTTTTCACACGACCTTAAAAAAAAATAATCAGATATGTGAGCTATTTCAGTGGGGCCTGCCTTTCCTTCTGGGCACCAGCACTTAAGGCATAGGAGGTTTTATAGCAAGACATCGACCTTAAGCATCAGATATCTCTACAGGGACCTGAGCAAGGGTATTCTTGTTCCCACCAGGTAATGACACCAAACCTATGGTTTGCCATCAAATGCCCAGAACTACCTCGGTGGTGTTAACCTGAGCATCCCATCACCTACTTCCTTAGAACAGCAGTTGCATTTAAACTAGGCATCTTTCCTTCCCAGCTCTCCCGAGATGTAAACCTGCTACATACACATGGCAGGGAATCAGATCTTGGAAGGAACAACACATACTCTACTTTTCTTTAAAGGAGATCAGGGTAAGGTGTACTACAGTGTGCACAACACTCCTTAAAGAGTGCACTGTGAGTAGAGAAAACTGCAAGTTGCTTTTCTGACCTATGAGAAGAAAATTGCCTATATATTTAATACTAAGTTATTCCTGAGAAACACAGAGAGTAAGGGCCTATCCTTCAGTCTGCTTTTCAAGCTGTGCTGCTTTACATGAAGTAATTAAAAAGTTACAGGTCAGCAAAGGAAGAATCTATGTACTTTTTAGGGTACTTCTTGAAACAGAGAGAAAGAAATCCTTCTGCAGAAGTCTTCTAGACAGTTGCCCAGTGCACCCTTTCAGTGGTTTCTTAGGGTTAAACTAGAAGTCAGGGCACTGACGTGGGCTTGCATCCTCTATATAAGGGGAGAAGACTGTGCAATACAACATCAGAAAGGAGGAATATGGCCCCATCACCATGTGTTCTCCACAAGAAAAAAAAAAGGACAGTCTTCTGCAGTTTTTGCAAGAACATGCACTTGTAACTTGCTTATCTTTAGTGATGATTTAGTGATGAAGTCTAGAGCGAAAGCAGGTAGACTTCAGCAGCTCAGAGAGATGACAATACAGATTCCTGGAACAAGCCTTTTCCTGTAATCATCATTTTCTCCCAAGTACATGAAACAGCTTCATGCTCAGCTTGCTGGATGAGAAACCCATTATAAATTTGGGGGTTTTTTCCCCTCCAGTGACTGTGTGGAGCACAAGGACCATATGTCCCAACTGGAATTCAAGAGTCATTCTGGAGTGATTAAAAACTACGAACTCGCCTTCTACAAAGCTAACCTTCAGTATCATAGGACACAGATCACTATTTCTTTCAGAATACTAACACTGCAAAATTAATCTGTGACAGCCCATTTGAAATAAGTTGAAGAGTTCAGGTTAAAAGAAGCTGCATTCTCGTCCCTTCTAAGCTAAGAATTCATAATTTCTCTGTAAAGATGAGCAGACCACTAATTCCCATGACAATGGTTTTCCACTACAGACATTGGAATGGGGCAATCTTCCAGCCATAAGTAGTATTTGATGCTTAGTTTAAGAACCTGACAGTGTTTATGCATGCTCAATCACATCCAACATAGCATGCAGCAAGAAATGCAAAGACATCTATTGTAGGAAGCGTCTTCCTCTCTTGCTCAAACCTACATCAAAGGAAGGCTGGGTATTATCAGAAATACAATGGCTGGCATTGTGGGCTCTTGTGGACGTCAACTAAAATGCAGGTTGCAAAGTGCATTGTGATAGTCACCATCAAGAACTGATTACAGCTACCACAGCCAACAACTTAAACTTGGGTCTTTCCTGCCGAGTTTTAAGAAACTTTCCTGGTCCAGACTGGAGAAGAGATGAAATGACATAGACGATCGCAGCAGGCTCCTGTAGGATGCTTAGCATTCTGATGTTCAGTAGATCCTTTGTCACATCTTCAAGAAGTGAAACCAGTCCTGTCTGCTCTGTTTTCTGATGGTACCAATTCAAGTTGGTTTGGTTAGACTGTTTACAGCTCAGCATTTTAAAGAAAAAACTAAATGTAAATCAATTTTTGGGAAAAATAAAACCCCACCAACATGTTAAAACTGTAGCTTCTCTATGGCAAGAGTGAATCTCTTTCAGGCAACAGAGAAAGAATGAACCTTGTAAAATCATTGTCATTATACTCTCCTGGATAACAATACCAACTGTCTGGTTTAAAATTACTGTAATCAAAAAATAAAAATCATTGTGTCCACTGGGAAACTCTTGTTGAAATTATAATGAATTTCAGTTATTTTTTTTCCCATGGATTTATGGATTTTGATTGTCTATGGGTGAATTATTTCTTTTGGAATTAAACTAGAAAGCTATGCTGCTGTTGAATTTTATTAATGCTCAAAGCAATTAAGAGAGACTGTAGGACTAAATATTTAACTCTGCCTGACAAAAAAAAAATCAGCACAATTAGGAAAACTCAGAAAAGTTCACTGCAGTGAAGAAAAAATTCTTTTCTATGCTTTCTCAGTGAAGCATTTGAGTGTTACCCGCCTTGTCTGAACTCTTATCATTCTGATTTGTCGTCAAAGCTAATACTTTTACATCAGACTGTCATCCAAGAATTTCAAAGCAGCACTAAGAGTGATGCGTAGCATAAACAAGTAAGGGCTGTATTGGCTTTTCCAGTATCACAGAGTAACTCTGGTTGGAAAAGACCCTTGGGATCATCAAGTCTAACCATCTACCCTACCTTACAAGTTCACCCCTAAACCACACCCCTCAATGCCTCATCCAAATGATCTTTAAACAAATCCAGGGATTGTGACTCAACACCCCCCTCCCTGAGAAGCTCATGCCAGTGCCTGACCAGCCTTTCTGTGAAAAAATTCCTCCTAATATAAAGTCTAAACCTATCCTGTTGTAACTTGAACCCATTTCCTCTTGTTCTATCGCTAATTGCTTGTGAAAAGAGACCAGCACCAACCTCTCCACAACGTCCTTTCAGGTCGTTGTAGAGAGCGATGAGGTCTTCTCTCAGACTCCTTCAAACTAAAAAGGCCCAGCTCCTTCTGTCTTTCCTCAAGACTTCTTCATTAGGCCCTTCACCAGCTTAGTTGCCCTCCTCTGCACCTGCTCCAGCACCTCCACATCTCTCCTGTATTGAGGTACCCAAACCTCGACACAGCACTCAAGATGTGGCCTCACTAGTGCCAAATACAGAGGGATGATAATCTCCCTACTCCTGCTGGCCACACTATTTCTAATGCAAGCCAGGATGCCACTGGCTCGCTGGGCCAGTGCTGCCAGCTGGGCACACTGCTGGCTCATATTTATCTTCCTGTCAGTTAGAACTCCCAGGTCCCTCTCTGCCAGACCATTCTCCAGCCACACTTCCCCAAGTCTGTAGCTTTGCAGGGAGTTGTTGTGGCACAAGGGCAGGACCAGGCATTTGGCCTTATTGAAGCTCCTGCCATTAACATTGGCCCATTGCTCCAATCTATTCAAGTCTCTCTGAAGAGACTCTCTACCCTCTGGTAGATGAACACTCCCACCTAACTTGGTGTCATCTGCAAACTTACTAATGATACACTCTGTGTCCTTGTTGAGATCATCAATAAGGATGTTAAACAGAGATGGTCCCAACATGGAGCCCCGAGGCCCACCACTTGTGACAGGCCACCAGCTGGATTTAACTCCATTAACCACCACTCTTTGTGGCTGTTCATTCAATCAGTGTTTCATCCAGCAGACTGTGTGCTCGTCCAGCCATGAGAAGCAAATTTAAGGAGAATTCCATGGAGAACAGCATCAAAAGCTTTCTGAAACTCCAGGTAAACAATATCCATAACCTCTCCCTCACCCAACAGTCAGGTCATCCTGTCATTGAAGGAGATCAGATTTGTCAAGCAGGACCTGCCTTTAATAAACCCATGTTGACTGGGCCTGATCCCCTGATTGTCCTGTATGTGAAGTGCGATGGCACTTGAGATAATGTGTTCCATGACCTTTCCTGGTACCAAGGTCAGACTGACAGGTCTATAATTTTGTGGATTCTCCTTTCTGCCCTTCTTGTAGACAAGTGTTACATTTGCCACCTTCCAGTCCATTGGGACCTCCCCAGCTAGCCAGGATTTCGAATGAATAATGGAAAGTGGCTTGGCAAGCACATCTGCCAACTCTTTCAGCACCCTTGGGTGCAACCCATCTGACCCCACAGAGTTGTTTATGCCTAAGTGGTGTAGCAGGTCACTGACCACTTGCTTTGCAAGAGGTGAGGAAGTTGATGAGGCCTTCTACAGGCCGCTGACAGCAGCCTCACAACTACAGGCCCTGCTTCTCATGGGGGATTTTAACTACCCTGATGTTTGCTGGAAGTCATACTCAGCCAGCCACCCACAGTCCAGGAGGTTCCTCCAGTGCATTGGTGACAATTTCCTGAAGCCAATGGTGGAGGAGTGCTGATGGATCTTGTACTCACCAACCAGGAGGGTCTGGCTGAAGCAGTAAAGGTTGAGGGCAGTCTTGGATGCAGTGATCACAAGATGGTGGAGTTCAGGACCTCATGTGGCAGGAACAGAATACCTGGCAGGATCACAACCCTGGACTTCAGGAAGGACNCAGAGGAAGTTGAGACAAGAGTTTTCCCTGGTTCATGAAGACTGGGTTAGGGATAAGTTGAACAAACTGGAAGTACATAAATCCATGGGCCCTGATGGCATGCATCTCCAAGTGCTAAGGGAGATGGCAGAAGTAATTGCTAAGCTACTTTCCATCATCTGTTCTAACTCACGGGAATCAGGAGAGGTGCCTGAGGACTGGAGGATAGCAA
>VXBP01004903.1:0-12452 GCA_013400115.1 Rhinopomastus cyanomelas
TTATGCTAATTGGTGGCTGTTATCACTACTACAAGTTAAGCAAGCTACAGAACTAAGCACCTATGACGCAGAACGGTCCCTGCCACTTTTATCTTGCTCTTGGTTTCTGTTGTTCCTTGACCCACACCCAGAGTCCCGTATATCTTGTCTCTGTGGCTGGCTTAAGTTATTACTCCCAGTTTTATCAGCACACAGCCTGATCTTCACCAGACACAACCTGACTTGTTTACGTCCATGGCTTTCGACCCAGAAGCTCCAGCACATTACCAGTGACCAGGTTCTTGGTTATCAATACTGTGGTCCTGTCTGTGCACTTAGCCTTGTGCAGACCATCACCCTTTGACCTCCCTGGCTAGGTTCAGTTCAAACTGTGTCTTGGCTTTCCTAACCAGATCTCTAGCTGTTTGGGAAGCTTCCTTATATACCCCCCCATTCTAGCTGTCCTCCCTTCCACTCCTTGTAGAGTTTCTTTTTGTGTGACAGCGTGTCCAGGAGCTCCCTGCTCAGCCTGGCAGGCCTCCTAGCATTCTTCCCTGCTTTCCTCTTTGTTGGTATGCATTGCTCCTGGACACAGAGGAGGTGATCCTTGAATACTAACCAGCTGTCCTGGGCCCCTCTGTCCTCAAGAGCTTCATTACATGATACCATAGCCAGCAGATCCTTGAAACAATCAAAGCCTGCACAGCCAAAGTCCAGGCACATAAGCTAAGAAAATTTCCTCCTGGTTGCCCTGAGGATCTTAAATTCAACTGCTTCGTGGCAACTGCAGCCAAAGCTGTCCCAGAGCCTCACACTGGTCACCAGCCCTTCCCTGTTGGTGAGAACAAGGTCCAGCATAGCACCTTTTCTTCTTTTTCCCTCCACCATTTGGAGAACAAAGTTGTCATCTATGCAATCCAAGAACAACCTGGATTGCTTGTGTCTTGCTGTGTTGTCCCTCCAGCAGATGTCAAGGTGGCTGAAATCCCCCATGAGGACCAGGGCCTGTGAGCTGGATCCTGCTACTATTTGCCTGTGAAGGGCCTCATCTGCTTGCTTCTGATGGTCAGGTGGCCTGTAGCAGACCCCTACAGTAACATCACCCTCCCCTGTCTTCCCTTTTATTTTAACCCACACACTCTCAACCAGCTGATCGTCATTCTCCAGGTGGAGCTCCATTGATTCCAGCTGCCACTGATATAGGGGGCAACACCTCCTCTTCAGTCCTTCCTAAAGAGCTTGTACCCATCTATCCCTACATCCCAGTCGTGGGAATCATCTCACAATGTTTCAGTAATAGCCACAATGTCATGGCACCCCAGCAACACAGTGGCCCTTAATTCACCCTGTTTGTTGCCCAAGCTCTGTGTATTTGCGTGGAGGCACTTCAGTTGGGCGGGCCCTGTCCTCTTCTTGTGCCAATTGCCCTTGATTTCCACAGAGTGTCGTGGTGCATCATCCCTGGCTTGGCCCAGGGCAAGTTGGGGACCCTCACTGGCTCTCCATCCTTCTGGCTCTGGTGAGCTGCCCCATTGTTTATCACCACCCAGCAGGAGACTATTTCCCCCTTCAAACCCAGTTTAAAGCCCTATCAATGAGCCCTGCCAATTCCTGCCCCAGCATCCTTTTTCACTTCTGGGACAAGTGAATCCCATGAGATGTTTGCAGCTCTGGTGCCTTGTAAACGGAGCCGTCATTGTAGAATCCAAACCCCTGTTGATGACACCAATCCCGGAGCCATGAATTGAACTGTTGGCTCTTCCTAAATGTTCTCTTGTCAATTGCTGTTGTTATAGGGATAGAGGAGAACACAACTTGAACTCCTGATCCCTTTAGCAGTTACTCTAACGTCCTAAAATCTCTCTTAATTGATCGTGGGCCTCTCATTGTTGTGTCATCACTATGCACTTGAAAGCCCAGATGTGGTTAGCAGTCTGTAGGACTCACAAGGTTGGAGATTTTACCTAAAATGTCNGTGTCGTGGTGCATCATCCCTGGCTTGGCCCAGGGCAAGTTGGGGACCCTCACTGGCTCTCCATCCTTCTGGCTCTGGTGAGCTGCCCCATTGTTTATCACCACCCAGCAGGAGACTATTTCCCCCTTCAAACCCAGTTTAAAGCCCTATCAATGAGCCCTGCCAATTCCTGCCCCAGCATCCTTTTTCACTTCTGGGACAAGTGAATCCCATGAGATGTTTGCAGCTCTGGTGCCTTGTAAACGGAGCCGTCATTGTAGAATCCAAACCCCTGTTGATGACACCAATCCCGGAGCCATGAATTGAACTGTTGGCTCTTCCTAAATGTTCTCTTGTCAATTGCTGTTGTTATAGGGATAGAGGAGAACACAACTTGAACTCCTGATCCCTTTAGCAGTTACTCTAACGTCCTAAAATCTCTCTTAATTGATCGTGGGCCTCTCATTGTTGTGTCATCACTATGCACTTGAAAGCCCAGATGTGGTTAGCAGTCTGTAGGACTCACAAGGTTGGAGATTTTACCTAAAATGTCCCTGACCTGGGCACCAGGGAGGCAGCAGATCTCTCTGTGAAATTGGTTCGATCTGCATGTTGGGCTCTCTGTTCCCTTCTATAGGGAGTCTCCTGTAACAATGACCCTTTGAGGTTTCTTTTCAGGACTGGTTTTGATGGCTGGCCTGCAGCAAACTGTCTTTAGTACAGTTACAGGGCTTTTTGAGTCCTCGTCCTTGCTGCTGACCTGTTTCTCCTGTACAGCCTTACACCTATTCTGCAAGTGCACTGCAATTGGTGAACTTCTTAATGTAGCACACTTGCTTCATTTGCATTTGTTCCGTCGGGTGGAGACTTATTCCCATTGACCCTGCTCCTGTGGATTACTACGTGAAGGCTAAGAGTCTTGCTGATGGGAGGATATTTGGCGCCCTGATCCACTAAGAGTTAAACCTAGTTCAGGTTTTGTAGATATTACATTATGGAAATAGTCAATTTCCCTTTCACATTCTCTTACATTTCTCAGTCTTTCCACCTCTTCTTTTAGCTCAGCCACCATATTCATCAGGTCTCTGATCTGCTCACAGCTAACACAGGTGTTGTACCTGCCCTCCTCCATATCGAGTGCGAGGCTCCAACACTTACTGCAACCACCTGCCTGAACACCTGCATGCTTGTGTGTGGCCTCTGTTTGGGTGTCCACTGTTTTTCTACCAGCCTTTGTCCATGGCTTATGGTAACTGCCCTGTCCCCCTGTCAGCAAGAAACCCAGCCTCCTCTACTTGCAGCATGTGCAAGGGTTCTGCTTGGTTGTCCTACGGTTTCCACGGCAACCCCTCCCCTTTGTAGCCACTGTGCTCAGGCAGTAGGTAATCTGAGCCTGCTGTCCCTCCTTTACTCTTCAGGAGCTCTGGAGCATGTAGCACTTTTTTGCCTGAAAAGAGGGGAAGGAAAAGTGAAAAAAACCCCACCCAGAGCTGAGCTGGTCACCCTGCCTTCTCTCCTTGCAGCACGTGTGCCGGGTTTTGGGCACAGACTTTTTGCAAGAAGGTTATTTTAAAGACCCAAAGGGTTGAAAATGGTCTTTTGGTGTAGCAGCTGTAGAGGCTGAGAAATGCTAACAGCTGTCTACGTTGCCCAGCCTCTTGGACGATCCTTCCATAGTGGGCCCGATGAAAGTCGATGAGCAAGAGGTTCCTCTTGATTCTCAAGTGGTACATCATAGGCAACACATAATAACAGAGGCTCCCTGCTCCCCATAGGACAATTGATTTGTTGACTAGAATCTCAAGGTATTATCAGTAGATTGTGTTCCATCTTTAGTAGTCTGACTGGCCTGTAAGAAAGCCTGAGGGAGAATGGAGATTGATTGTGGATTATTGTGACCTGAACAAAATCACACCACCACTTAGGGTGACCATGCCAGAAGTGTTGAAGATGCAATATCAGTCTCAAGAAGCTAAGTGGTATGCCACAGTTGATATTGCTAATACATTCTTCTCCATACCCTTTCAAATAGAGTGCAGGCCACAGTTTTATTTCACCTGGAATACACCTGGAATCTATTGCCCAAGGGGTGGGAGCACAGTCCAACTATTTGTCATGGACTAATCCAAACTGCACTAGAGGGACATGGAGCCCTAGAGCATCTTCAGTATATCAACATTATCATAGTGTAGGTCTATTCCTTAGTGAAAGACTTTGAGAAAAGCAAAAAGGTGATGCATACCTTGCTGAATGTCAATTTTACCATTAAGAGATTCCAGGTAAAAGGGCCTGCGAAAGAAATTGAGTTTCTAGGATTTTGGTGGCAGGACGGTCACTGTCATATTCCCATGGGTGTAGTTAATATGACAACATCCATAGTACAAGCCATCCACAAGAAATAAATGCAAATGTTTCTAGGAGTGGTGGGGTTTTGACGTATGCATATTCCAGGATGTAGTCAGATTGTGAAGCCTCTCTATAAGGTAACCCCAAAAAATAAGGATTTAGTGTGGGGCCCTGAACAACAAAAAACAGTTGAACAGATTAAATGCAAGATAGCTCATGCAATGTCTTTGCAGGCTGTCCTAACTGGACCAGAATTCAAGATTGTGCTTTATATGTCAGCTGGAGATAATGGTCCGACCTGGAGCCTTTGGCAAAGTCACTGGAGGAGACAAGAGGCCTCCCCCTCAGCTTTTGGAGACAGGGGTGTCAAGACTCAGAGGCCAACTACACCTCCATAGAGAAAGAAATCCTAGTTACATGCAGAGTCCAAGCTACATCAGAAGTCGTTGGCACTGAAGCATAGCTCCTTCTTGTGCCCCAACCCCCTGTTCTAGTACAGATGTTCAAAGGAAAGACTATGTCTATATGTCGCGCTACTGGTACCACCTGGAGTAAGTGGACCACTTTGGTAACTCAGAGAACTCAGTTGTCAATTGCTCCAGCATAGTGGAAATTATTTCCACCTGACCAGAGAGGGGGATTCCAAGACTCCATCTGAAGAGAAAGTGACCTGATTGGAAGAAGCACCACCTTACAATTAATTTTCAGATGAAGAAAAGGCATATGCCTTTTTCACAGATGGATTTTGCCATTTAGCAGGGAGGCAATGAAGATGGAAAGCTGATGTCTGGGATCCCACTAGAAGAGCTGCGAAGGCAATAGAGGGAAAAGGAGGACCGAGTCAAGTTGCAGAAGTAAGAACTGTCCAACTGGGCTTGGTTATTGCAGATTGGGAGGAATGGCCATTGCTCTACCTCTACACTGGCTCATGGATGATAGCTAATGCACTTTGAGGTTTGTTTATTGACTGGGAATGGAACAACTGGTTGTGTAAAGGTAAACCAGTCTGGACTGCTGGTCTATGTCAAGATATTGCCACCTAGCTAAAAAGATTGAAAGTGAAGGCACCCACGGAACGGTTAGAGACATACCTTGCAGTTCATGCAACAGTGCAAAATACCATCCAGGGACTTCAGAGACAGAGACAGCACCCCAGAAAGGTTCAAGTCAGACAATGGAATTTATTCTAAGAATAACCACGTAAAGAACTGGGTTAAAGGATATGGTATTGAGTGGATATATTATATCCCCTACCGCGTGTCCATGTCAGGGAATGTTGAGTTTTACAATGGTTTATTGAAAACCATGTTGAAAGCTCTCAGGAGTGAATCCTTTAAAAATTGGGATCAACAGTTAGCACAAGCCACTTGGCTGGTAAACAGCAGAGGATCTGCTAATCAAGCCAGTCCTGTTCCATCAAACTTGTTACAGATAATAATAGGAGGTAGAGTTCTTGTTGCTCATGAAAAGACCTTGTTGGGAAAAGATGTATAGGTTTGTTCCAGTGTAGCGGATTGGGGCTTCTCCACCAATTGTAGCAGGTTCAAATTAATGAACTGCCCGCATTCTCTGCAGTAAGGTCTCAATGACATCTTGGACAAACTTGCCAGACAATGAATAGCTTAGGATACTGGACAGAAGTTTATTAACCTAATAGCTGTATACAGACAAAAAAAAGAACAGAAAGGAAAANTCACATGGCTGTATCAACAGGGCCACGGCCACGCTCCACAGTAGGCCGAGAAGGTTCTCAAGACCCTCTCCTCTCTTCTCTCCTCCTGTCTCAGCTCCAAGGGGGAAGAGAGGGCACCCCAGCATACCACAACTTTACCAAAATGCTGAAGCTGCGCTGTGGGAGGTGGTGGCACTCAAATCTTGCTTCCAAGATCATCCGGATTGCGGCATCAGGTTCAGGCCCAAAGCAAAAGGGCTGTGCAGACCTGGGGGGCACAGCGGCACAAATCAGGGTCTTCCCAAGACCGCTGAAAAACTGCAGCAAACGCAAGGGCCGCCCATTACTGGACAGGGAGCGGTGCAAACTGGAGCGTCCTCCGTTCCCGAAGCAGCGGCGCCACTGGAGAACCTGTGGCAAACTTCACAGCTAACGCTGGGGCGGGGAGAGCTTACAAGTGTGTCTCTAGACCGCGGCACATCGGTGCTACTGGAGGCCGAGGCAAGTCACAGCTGGCAATCTGGCCGGGGGCATGGAGCTACGCGAACACAGTGCATCTGCTCTTCCCGCAGTAGCAGGAGCCACATTCCATGCCCTTCCCCCTCCCCGCACCGTTCCGAGAATGGATGGGGGGGGGCCGCTTTGCTGAGAAGCCGCAGCCCAAGAGAGCCTGCAGCACACATGAGCAAGCTACATACTTCCTTGTTTCCTACTTCCTGGTTCCTTCTTTCGGACTTCCTTCTTCCTGATTACAAACAAACCACTCACTCTGCTTTTCATAGGCTGACCCAACATACACATCCGGAGCAGGTCCAGGACCAGTGACACCTTCCCCCAGGACAAGTTCCCTGTGGGGGAGGTGTCCTTCAAAGCAAAACAACTTTTCTTTTCTTCTTCATGAAAGCAGAACTTCTGTACATTTGAAAATGCTAGCAATTTTCAAACTACAACATCCAGTGTATTTGTGGGGTTGTTTTAGCCTGAGGACAGGGCAATACCTTATGGATGATGCAGGAAAATGAAGAAATTCAATGCATGCCACAAGAAAGACTAACATTGTCTGAGAGTCTTTAATTCTAAGCAATGGAAGTGTTACTTGATCAGAAGAAAACTTGTGACATAAAAGTATTGCTTAATTTAGTAAGAGACTTTCATTCAAGAATGAAGGATGTAGTGTTATGGGTTGTTAAAAATCCATTTGTTTATAGTATTTCTGCTTCAAGTTCTTTTCCAGTATACAAGGAGTTCAACTTCTCTCAGTCTTGGGGATTTTTTGTTCTCTTGAGTGGCTGGCTAGGAAGGCAGGGGCTGCAGGCAGATGTGAGGAGAGGGATGTCAGAAAAGCCATCAGCAGGAAAGCAGGCATGATAATTAATGGCGATTGTTACTGAGGACTAGGTTAGAGATCAGTTCAGTAAAGTGAAAATATATGAATCCATGGGCCATGATGGGATGCAACCATGAGTGCTAAGGCAGACAGTGGAAGTCATTGCTAGGCCACTCTCCATCATCTTTGCTGAGTCTTTGGGATCAGGACAGGTGCCTGGGTACTAGAGGCTGAAAATTGTCACTCTGGTCTTCACAAAAAATAAGATGACAAGGACCCAAGTAACTCTAGACTGATCAGCCTCAAATCCATCCCAGGAAAGGTAATGGAAAAATTTATCCTTGATGCTGTCTCTAGGTACAACAAGGACAAGAGGATCATTAGGGACCCGAGAATCAGGCAGACAGGGTGTAAGGGAAAGCAATAGGAACACGGTTCGCCAGTTTGAGATGGTGAAGTAAGTAATTGTTTTTTTCATTTCCCTTGTTGTCCTTTCTTTCACTTACTACTTTCACTTAATTTTTTAATAAAATTTTAGTAGTTTAGTTCCAGTTTCTGCAATTGTGTTTAATTTTATTCTCCTCCTCCTGGGGTTGGCAGGCAGAAGACTCTTTCTGTATGATTAGACAGAACATTTTTTTGGACATCCTGATGCTAAACCATGACATGCTAATACATTAGATATTAATCAAGGTCAAAATTAATTTTAGGCTTGCACTGAAAGCCACATGTAACTTACCGCATGCTAAAAGTAGTTAAGTATTTTTCATCTTAGGAAGCAAAAGTTGGCAAGATGCTGTAATGACAGTGTGACTACCTTGTGGATAATGACTACAATAATAGGTTTTGTCTCTACTGGTATCTTAACAGTACTAAGGTTTGTGTAGGGCTTAGATCTTCTAAGGTTACACGGTCTAATCTTTTCTTTTTAATGTAAACATTTGGCAAGACAGTTGGAGTATATTTGCACCAATTTCATGCATTATAAACCACTTTTTAGAATATACACATAGTATTTACTTTCAAATTCTTTGTAGTAAAAAAATAGTACAGATTATCTATTCACAGAGGACTCTTGTCAGTGGCATATCTGTCATATTTCATATGGGAAAAAATAGTGAGGCACCTCTTATTTTGAATGAGTGCTCTGGGATGCAACAGTCAGCAGGAAGCACTCAGAGAAACAAATAAAACGGATGTAATTCATCATCCAGAAAAATGTCTACATTGAGTGCTTTTCAATACTATATGGCAATTCTGATTTGCAGATAAAAGTGAAATGCCAATATAGAGGAAAAAAATCTCAATCATAGCAGCTGAATACAGTTGATTAATTTTTAGCATTTCAGAGAAACATCATATGTAGTAAGATGGGCAGGAAGGTGATTGTGCCCCTATACTCAGCACTTGTGAGACCACACCTCGAGTACTGTGTCCAGTGTTGATCACCACAGTACAGGAAGGAGAATGAGGTGCTGGAGTGAGTCCGAAGAAGGGCAATCAAGTTGATGAAACAGGAGGACATGCCCTATGAGGAGAGGCTTGATGACCCTGGAGGTCCTTTCCAGCCATGATGATTCTATGATTCTATGTAATATTTCCTTTTTTAAGTCTGATTTAAAGACCATAAAATAGTAATGTGTCCAGAAGAGACCAACTAAAGTGTTCAGAGGGCTGGAGCACCTACCGTATGAGGACAGGCTGACCAAGTTGGGGTTTCTTAGACTGGAGAATAGGAGACTCCTAAGTAACTTTAGAGCAGCTTTCCAGTATCTGAAGGGGGTCTACAAGAAAGCTGGGGTAGGAATTTTTCAAGAGGAAAAGGGCAAATAGCTACAAACATGAAGAGGGAAGATTTAGGTTAGACATTAGGAAAAAATTCTTTCCTGTGAGGGTAGTGAGATGCTGGAAGCAGTTGCTCAAGGAAGTTATGGCTGCCCCATCCCAGGAAATGATTAAGACCAGGCTGGACATGTCCTGAGTAACCTGGTCTAGTGAAGGTATCCCTGCCTATGCAGGGGGTTTGGAACTGAGGGGTTCCAACTCTAGTCATTCAATGATTCTATGATTGATTCCACAGCTTTATTTCTTTTTATAGCTCTGATCTAATAATAACCTACTCAACCCAGAAAGTATCACAAACAGTGGCATACAGAATAAACTTGTAGAAATATCTGATTTCCTTTGGAAGAAGTAGGAGATATTTCTTTATTATGTTCTTCATCATATAAGACTTAAAAAGAAACTTGAGAAAAAGTAGCTTGAGATAATACTTAGATTTGACATGGGAAGATTGGTATAATATGGAAATGGCTAAATAAAGAAAAGGAAAATAGTTGAAAATCTGGTGCTTTTCAAGATTCATCAGTTGAATGCTAAAACTAAGAGAAAGAAATAATATTTTGTGTCTGGGTTCAGCAAATGAAAGATCTGTTTCTTTCATTTAGGAGGTTTAGGGAGGATATTAGGAAGCAATAAGGGGTGGTTAGACATTGAGACTGCTCAGGGAGATGGTGGAGTCACCATCCCTGGAGGTGTTTCAGTACAGACTGGATGTGGCACTCAGTGACATGGTCTAGGTGATTGTGGTGATGTTAAGTCATAGGCTGGACTTGATGAACTCACAGGTCTTTTCCAACCTCAATAATTCTGTGATTCTGTGGTATTGAGATCAGGTTGAGTCAACCAGGACTTGCCTTTCATAAACCCTTGCTGTGTGGGCCTCATCCTATGTTTGTGCTGTATATGCCACGTGACGGCACTGAAGTTGATCTGTTCTATAACCTTCCCAAGCACCAAAGTCAGACAGTAACCAAAGACTGACAGGCTTGTAATTCCCTGAATCCATCTTCAAGCCCTTCTAGGAGATAGAAGTCACATTTGTTAACATCCAGTACACTAGACCTCCCTGGTTAGCCAGGACTTCTGGTAAATGATGGAGATTTCCTTCGTGAGTGCTTCCATGAGCTCCCTTAGTACTCATTCATCTCATCCAACCCCATAACTTGTGTGTGTCTATATTGCATTATAGGCCACTGACCATTTAGTCGTGGGTTATGGAGTCTTCATCTTGCTCTCCTTTCCTGTTATCCAGTTCAACAGACTG
Source organism: Rhinopomastus cyanomelas (assembly GCA_013400115.1). Taxonomy (NCBI): domain Eukaryota; kingdom Metazoa; phylum Chordata; class Aves; order Bucerotiformes; family Rhinopomastidae; genus Rhinopomastus; species Rhinopomastus cyanomelas. The sequence goes on from VXBP01004903.1 coordinate 10,385, forward strand.
TGCATTCAGAGAGGGATTGGTCTTAACCTATTAAGAACCTCAACCTTGTTCTTTGTCGGTATGTTTCCCCCTATATCCAATAAAGGGTGGAGATTCTACTTGGTCCTCCTTTTGTTGCTCTGTTTTTATCAAAATATTTTTTTACCTATTATTACACTAGCAAGATTAAGTTCTAGTTTGTTCTTTGGCCCTGCTTATTTTCTTCCAGTAGTTATCTTCCTTCTTTGTGTGTGGGTCAGGGAGCTTTTTGTTGTGAGCTCTAAGTATGCTGCTGACTTTGCTTAGAATCAGCTGTCTAACTCCTTCTTAGCCTCCATGGTTCTAAGCAGCCTTTACTCCACCTGTAACTCAGCCACTTACTTTAAAAGTTGTGGTCAGCATAGAAGATCTGCCTGTCTCTGCTATGGAAGAAAAGTCTAGATGCTACTAGAAGACTTGCATTGCACAAGTCCAGAATGACATCAGCTGCTCTACTCTCATCCACCAATGCTGTATTGTCAGGCACAATCTGCCCTTAGTGAAGCTATGATAGCTGTCACCACTTACCTCATTATTTCCTATATGCATGACCTCACTGCCACCCTCTGTAGGCTTCCCTGTGTATGCTTAAGTTTGTCCAAGAGTTTTTTGCTCATCCACACAGGCCTCCTGGCATTTTTGCCTGATATTTTTTTTTTTTGGTAGGGGTGCCTTGCTCTTGAGCTTGAAGGAGGTGGTCTTTGAATGTTAACTAGCTTTCTTGGGCTCCCAGTCCCTCCAGGACTCTATCCTCAGTACTGTGTACTGAGGAGGTACCTGAAAATGCCAAAGTCCACTTCCATGAAGTCCAGGGTAGCGAGCTTGTTGGGCACTGTCCTTGCTACCCTGAGGACCTTGAAATCTGCCATCTCACAATCACTGCAGCAAAGGCTGCCCTTACATTTCATACTCCCCACCTGCCTGTCCTTGATGGTGAGGACAAGGTACAGACTATCACTACTCATCACTGGCTCCTCTGCCACTTGAAGGAGGAAGTTATTGCCAATGTACTCCAGAGTCTTCTTAATATTTCATGCTCTGCTTTATTGTCTATTCAGCAGATGTCAGAATTGTTGAAGTTCCCCATGAGGACCTGTGAACATGAAGCCACTACTATCTGTCTCTAACGGGCCCGATCCACTTGGTCTTCCTGGTCAGGTGGCCTGTAGTAGACTCCTACCTTAATGTCAACTGCCTTTTCTTTTACTATGACCCATAAGTCTCAGTTGATTCCTTGTCTGCCTCTGGGTGAATTCCATGTGCTCCAGCTGGTCGCTGACACAACGCCTTGTCTCTCCTGCCTGTCCCTACCCTCTCATTCCAACACTCCAGTCATAGGAATTAGGCTCAAGGAAAGGAATTCCTTTATATTTATCCTGCAGTTCCCTGTTGGAACACTTATTGGAGTGTTTTACTTTCTTCTCCTTGGTGTCAGTCAAATAAACTCTTTCTTTGCAGCAGAGTTGCTTCATTGCCTGTTAATTTCTTCTCAAGATACTGTTGGTGTGTTTAGACTCCCCCCACAAACCCAAGGATATACTCAGACCTCCTATGCTAACCCAGGACAAATTAGTGCTGTGGTGGGTTCAGGACCACAATTCAATATCAATGAAAGGAAAGCAAAGCAGTGAGGTCTCAGTGGCATCTTGGATAAAATTCACCAGACAACTGATGGCTTAAGGGAAAATTCAGAAAGGTTTATTAACACTAACTATATACAGAAAAGGTTATGCAAGTCGGTGCATACAAACTGGAAACTCTGTCATTAATGCCCTCACAGAACCTGAGAAAATAGAATGGGAAACAACTCCAGTTTGGGCCTTGGATCTTCTTCCAATTTAGAGACCTGGGAAGGAAAGCATATCAGTCCGGGACGGCCTGAGTTTCTCAGCACCTACACCTGCATCCCTCAGTGCAGCAGACATGCATCTCAATGCTCTCGGGATGTCCCGAGTCTCTCAGCACCCACACCTGCATCCCTCGGTGCAGCCGCATGCATTTCAGCATGGCTTCTCCACCTCAACGCATAGGGATGGCCTGACTGATCAGC
>VXBP01004903.1:12627-31884 GCA_013400115.1 Rhinopomastus cyanomelas
CGGCGGCACCGCACTGCCGCAGTGGCGGGAGCTGCTTCAGTCCGCGGCTTTTCTCCGTTCTGGGGCATTGCTTCTTAGCTCCGGGGCCGCGCGAAAGTTGCGGCCGGGGTTGCTTCCAGACCCCGTGGCGGCAGGTGCCCGCCGGCGGTGGGGTCAGGCGGGAGCCGCGGCTGGTTTGGGAGGGCCACGGCTGGTTCGGGGGGCCGCGGCAGGTCGCGGCTGCTTCCGGAGCCACGGCTCCCCGGAGCCGCGGTTCCCCCTGAGCCACTGTCCTCACCCCCCACCCCGGGGGGGTGGGGGGGTGCTCCCTTCAGGGCCACAGCCCGTGAGAAAAGGCGTGAAACAAAGACCCTGCTCCGGTTTTTATAGGCTCCCCCAGCCCGCCTTTCAGGGGCAGGTCACAGGACAGACGCTTCCGAGGAAGGTTCCTGTGACCTGTGCAACCGGGAACAGGTCTCCCAGAACACAATACAACTTCTTTTCCTCATGAAAGCACTTCTACAAGTTCTAGCAGTTCTTGAACTGCAACAAGTGCATTGGCCAGAAAAGGGCTCAAGGTAGCTAGACCTACATACTGAGTATGTAGGAGGAAGAGAAAATCACTCATTTCCCAACTGGAGAAACATATATTAGAACAAAGAATCCTTTAGTGAAGGTTTTTTGGTGATTTGTCTTCTGTTGCTATTACGTGGATAGGGAGAGTGCCACAGTACCTAACCTGATCATAAATAAAAGTTATATAAAGTTCAATCAGTATATAAAGATCTCAGACTAGTTTTCTGGGAAGAAGTGTAGACTAAAAGTGGATAATGAAGCTGTGTCAGGACACAATGAAGCCTACTTATCTCTTTATCTAGCTAGCTAGCTATAAATATAATATCTGTTAGTGGATAGTTCCCTGCAAAGAAAATAACAGGATTCCCGGTTAAAATTAATTAATGTGAGAAAAGTTTATAAGGGAAGTAAATGCTGACATAAGACGTTTTATAGCAGCATCACAATTAGGTACAATGGAGTACGATCTTCTAAAATAACAATGTCTTAGAATTAAAATGGCTCCTCAGTAGTTTCCTAAAAAAGTCATAGTGAAACACAAAAAATAAACAGATTATCTGCTTGTTATTTAGTATTGCATTTTTGAACTGAGAAAGCTAAAGGAAATACAAATGTATTTTATTGTCCTTCTAGACAGAGACAAAATCTTTCAGACATGCTCTGGCTTTGCAATTATACTCCTGTACTCCTGCAGCAACTGACAGCAAAAGTGGAAAATTAGTTTTAAGTGCCTTTACATTGAGAAGTGAGAGAACACACTGGGAAACAGTCATTAGCAGAAGATAATTAAACATAATTTTGAAAATAAGCACGTAAATACTTTGAAAAACAAAAAATGAGTTATAAATGTGACCTATATTTACATGACTAAAAGGTGTTGAAAATTATGGAGCTATTTTTTTCTATAGAAACAAGTTTATAATTCTCTTGTTTGGGGGGGATATTAAATTTTGTTTACCTCATATTCTATATATATATATTTGGGAGATATTTTCAGGCCAAAACCGTCCACTTTTGGCAAATTAAAAGAAAAATAATTTTACCACATCAGTGAAATAATTTGTATCTTGTTATGCTAAAAATCAAACTACTTTCTCTAAATTCCAGCATTATAGTAACTGGCAGTTATTACACTGCAAATGCAAGGAATCTACCATAGAAATGTAAGTAGTGGTCACAACAAATTATTAAGGTATTTTTGGTGGGAAACATAACCTTAAGATATATAAAACAGGTTAGGTTCAAGTCTGAGTCTACATATGCTTTTCAGATAGATGAGAGTATAGCCCTTGACCTTATATTTTATGATGCATATCTATCAATAAAGACTTTTACAGCAAAACATGATTAGAAAAAAAGTTTAGGGATTTATCATTTTTGTAAAAAGTTTTAACTGATGTTCAAGTTTAACACCACTTATTTTAGTGTAAACTTCTTCCCTGGTATTTCTATGCTTAAATTCAGATTTTAACAGTTTTTACACTGTATTCTGAAATCTCCAAAATTTAAAGGAGATATTTAATCATTACTAGAGTGAAGTGTGTGTTCTAAAATGCAGTTTCAAAATCAGAAATCCTTAAAATATACAACTCAATACTCGAATGAAAGAATATTTTTCTCATGTAATCACAGAATGTGAAAGACAAAATTCCACACAGGAGACTTTAAGAGACAAATACTACAACTGAATGGATTTTCAATAATTGTAACCACAATAAATCATTGTGGGAAATTGCATGCATCCTTATCTAATACTTAACACTATTTTGTAGATATATGCTTCGATTGTGTTGTTTCTACTAAATATTTAATGCATTGGAACATGCTCCTGCATAATTAGATTCTTTTATCTTTATGGTGTTCATAATACAATTAAAATACTCTTCAATTCTTTGTAAGTATAGTTTCACTTGTAAACAGAGGTTAAAATGTCAGGTTATTTTACAAGTTCACATAATAAACTAGTGAAGTGGGAAAGCTTTACCAGTATGTTTTGATTCATTGTAATTTTTTATTGAAAGCAAGTCTTACAGCCATAGAATTGTACTCCTGGGAAGAGTGGGTTGACTCTTCACCTGGTGGCTGACATATTTTTAGTGAGTCATTGTTAAATGCAAAGAACCTGTGTTGCTAGTAAGTGTGCATAGACTCTTTATTCAGTCATAGATTCTAATGCTGTGTCACATATCTGAGTTTGACCAAGCCTGTCATTGCTTACTGTCTCTTCAAAGATGATGTTTTTGGCCTTTGTGGAACTAAAAAATGAGCCAGGAGTATTCCCAATTCCCAGACAGGGAAATTTCTACTGTAATGAAATTGACACTAATCAGCAAAGATTAAAGACTGACTGTACAGGGAAAATGAATTAATAATACAGTATCAAAAGGATTTTTTAAAAAATAAATATTTTCAAATACTATAAAAATACATTACTTTGGTGAAAGAGTTCTGATCTCCGCATATGTTGTCTCTGTAGTGTGGAAATGGAGATGAAATCTATCTCCATGAAGGTCAAAGAGGCCAGCACATTTCACTATCTCTTTAACAAATTATTGTGAAGTGATGAAATATGTTTTATTGCCCTAATTTGCATCTTATATGGAAGAAGGAGATGAACATTATCATACTTTGCTTCAGCTATACACCCAACAAGTAATCAGTTAGCATGATAATAAGAAGGCAATGGAGTGGAATAAGGAGATGAGGGATACACAGCTATTTATTTATTTTTTTTTTTTAAGTTTTTAAGATAATCTATAGAAATTAAAATGAGTAAAAAGGCATTGAAGCAGAAAAAGGTACATACAAAGTCTGTTGGCTCAAAGTCAAGTAGCAAGAAAAACAATTATTGCACTGAAGGGCAAAGTATGTTTTCTTTCAGAGCTTATGTCAACGTATGAATTAACTAAGATTACTGATCCCCATAAATTCAGAAATCAGAAAATATAAGGTAAATTAAAGCATTATTTAACTGTGATTAGCTCCAATTCATGGATTAATATCTGTATTCTTATACAAGCTCGCTCATTCAAGCTATGGGGAACATTTATATTTTTAGGAGTTTACTGACACATGCCCCAAAAAATCCAGCATTAAGAAGTCTGAGAAAAGTCTGTAGAAAATTACATCTAAAACTTCTTGAAACAACGTATTACACATGGAGTATGTATAAAAGTTATTACTCAGTTCAAGATGTACCAGATGTAAATGTACGGACTATAGTACATTTGTAGTGTAGTGGAAAGAAACACCAGTCATGAATCTAATTTTCTTGTGTAGATTTTTTTTAATGTGTCATAGAGCTCATTATTTTTTTATCTTGTATCTTATTTTAAAATTTAATTCTTCACACCCATCTAGAATTATTTTGCACTTAGAAATAAAAGAGCTAGGCACATGGGCAAAGCTGATCAGATCCACAAAAATTCCCAATGTTGATGAAAATTTGTTATTACTGTTGTGTCAGTTAGGGATATTTTTTTTATCTGTAATCCCATAATGATTTTATACCTTCTCCAAACCTCTTTGTGCAGGGTGATAATCACTAAATGAACAATTCTGGGAAAAAAATCAACTATCTAAAAATTTTGTTTTAAGAAACACCTCTCTAGCTCATTTGCTGAAGAATATTAATGCATTTGCTCTTCGCTTAGAGGACTGTCCTTGAGTTAGTTCTATGAAACTATCAAATGTTGACAGAATTACATACATCCAATTATAAAATAATTGTTATCTCTTGAGAATTTTTTTTAAAGAACAAGGTCATTAACAGGATTTTTGCTTTATGTTTTGGCAGAAAAAGTAAGAATTAGGAAGAAAAAGACACATTAAAACTGTCAGAAGTTTCTATTCTCAAAGATTTAAGAATTTTAGCAAGTTCTCACTTCAAAAGATGATAATTGTCCTTTGAAACTTGCTCCAGCTTCACAGGATTTATTTTGTGTGTTTTTATCCCTTGATACAAGTCTCCTTCAGGTTCACATAATGACAGACTGCCAGAGTTCAGGGCTTTAGGAAACATAATATCATTAGTTCTCTTCAGCACGCTAAACGCTACATTAGACCTTGCTGGAGAACTTTCAGATTTTAATTTTCACAGATAGTGCAAAGCTTTGAGTTCATAGCCTGTTCTTATGAGCAAGATCTCATAAGATCAGTCAAGACAACTTTCTTTGATAAAACATGCAATGGGAATGTTGAAAAGGTCATGGCTGGCATATCTGAGAAGACAAACATACATGTCTGCATAATAACAATCTCAACTACCTGACCTTTCAGATAAATTTGTCATAGCCAGATACTTTGTCAGTTTTCTGAAGTGAAAGGATTTACTAGAAGCACAAGAAGTATTTATCTAAAGATTAGTGTCTTTATTGTGACATATAAATAACAGACTGATTTTGTCACTGCTTAATAGTGACAAAAATAGGTTTTAACTATTAAAAAAAGTTTTAAACTATAACTAGTACTGCTACTAAATAAGTACAATAAACAAATAAACCCTGTAAATTTGTATTCACATTTACTAAACATTCCATGGATTTGAAGAAATTCCCTAATGCAATTGCAAACAAAACCTAGGTAAATAACTTGTATATAGAAAAGAATCACAAAAATAAAATAATTAGTGTGTATAAACCAGACCATCATAACTTCCTTGTAGATCAAATATTTATCTATTTTGCTCTCAACATATTTAAAGAATTGAGTGCATAAATAATAATAATCTAATTTTTCATATTTTCTCCTGATGAATTATTTTTATAAATGCTTCATATTAATTTTAAATCTAATTCTATGTCTTTTGAGTACTATAATAAAAATGCTTTGTGACATTACATATGGTGATCTCCAGAGGTCCCTCCCAACCCCTATCATTCTGTGACTCTATGATTCTATGGATCTATGATACTGTAATTTTATGTGTTATTAAATTCTTACATACCTTCTTGTCATGTGTTGTACTTGAACTACCTTTTTGTAATGTAGTTTAAGTAAAATACATTACAAATGGGGACTTAAACCAGTGTACTTTCTGAATGGGGCAGAGTTAATTAGCCAATGGTGGTGTTTTGGATTTATGGCTTAACTGTATTGATGTATTTCAGCTGTTGCTCAACAGTGTTTGCATTACATTGAGTCCTTCCTGATTTCTCACACCGTGTCCCGGATGGAGGTGGGCAAAAGCTTGTGAGAGGCAGAGCTGTGACAGAAAATAACGTGATATTCCATTTGATTATATCAGGCAAGGCAAGAAAAACTGGGTGGAAGTTTTTCCAAATTACAATTTGTAAACAGACTGGGTGAGTATTAGTCTGCTGGTGCCATGCGGTCAGTGATTGCCTGATTGTCTTTTCGTTGCTGACTCTTTTTGGGAGTTTATTCCTCATTTTTTCTCACTACAAAAGCATTTTATCACAACCTATGGATTATTTTTGTATTTGTCTTTCCAGCTGGCTTCTCAACCATGCTGGAAAAAGGAAAGTGTTGTAGTTTGAGTCTAGGGAAGATTTAGCTGGGGTTTACCACGATAAGTTTGGTAATGAGCTTGCAAGATAGATTTCCCATCTTTACCTGCCTGTAGAGGCATGAGCCAATTGGCAAAAACCTGTCAACAATTTTCCTGTTTCCTATGACAGATTCATTGCTCTATGAACAACACATGATACTAGACTAAACATGCCAGTGGCACCCATCTTTTACCCTGGAGGGTGTTGAAGGAGGAAAGAGTGAGTATGTGGAACCCTGAAGAACAGCAAAAATGAAGACTTCCTGCAAACTGGTTGAGTACAATGGAGGAAGAGTATCCTGTCTGCAGCCTATAGAGGACAGGCTGAATCAGAGGTAGGGCCTTGAACAGATAAATAAGTTAGACTAGAGCAGCCCAGTGAAAATTAGTGGAGAACTTGGCCCTTACTGGGGAAAAGATACCATGTTTTCACAATGAAAACAACTGTTGGACGTTTCTTTTGCCTGAAGGAAAGGAGGTAACAGGTCTTGGCCCAGTTATGTAAGAACACATGATTGATCTCTGTCTGTTTTGATGTTGATTTTTTTTTTTTTTTCCAATGCATTAACACATGAACTAATTAGTTAATTTCATCCTGGACTTGAACAGCTTGTCAAACAGTGATAATGGGTGATTAGCTGCTGGATGACATCAACCCACCATGGTCAAAATTATTATAACTGCCACAAGCAGTCAAAGATGACTGCTGTGATGGCAGTGTCTTAAGTTCAAATAATGTTTGTGCAGTATCATTGGCCTCTGAACATAACAGAAGGTCTCACCACCATCTGAAATATTGGTGAAGGCCAATATTGCTCAGCTTTCTTAATATGCTTTAAAGATAAGTATGTCATCACTTACTTTGAGCCTTGGTTTCTACCTATTTTCAGCTAACAGTTTGAAGGAGTATGTAATTCTCCAGTTAAAAATGCCTTTAGAGAAGCACAGGTGCTTTCTAAGGCAACTCTGTTTTCTTCCACACACCACAGTAACTGCTTAGGGACTGACAGTTGCTGGGCGAGGCGCGGAGAAACATGCATTCGACTCAATATGAGTGATAAAGCAAGTTCTGATTTATTATACCTAAACATTAGTTTATATAGAATTAGGCTTAACTGCATGTTCTAAGCTTATTGGTTCTTAAGTCTATAGCTATATGATTGATATAACTATTTCAAGCATTTTGTTGGTCAAAAGACCTGATACCGTATGAACAACCAAACTCTGTTCTGACTACAAGTCACAAAAGCATCCTGTCTTAGCGCCTTGGCCTTGCTCAATACAATGTTGCAAAACTTTTGCTGAGTCCTTGGCTTCATCCTTGGTCATAATGTCATCGTCCATGCAATCTTCAGTGTTCAATCATCACATCAGCTGCTTCCCATAGCTTTCGTCCCACCAGGCCTAACTCAGTTCTAACTGTTCCTGCCCATAGCCCTCCTCAGAGCCTGGATTGTACAAAGCCTCTATTGATCCATGCCCCTTTTCTCTTTGCCACTCTGCAACAGACAGTGTCCATTTAATCTATGTGTACACTTTTCATTCTGAGGCACGACCAAAGAGGTTTGTAAATATCTCAATGGTAAAATTGAAACAATAAGAAGATCATATGTCACAGTCACTTCAGGACTTCAAAAAACTCTACAAAACCTATCAGCAGATAAGATAGGAAAGATATTTAGCTTAGAGGTGGAAAAATAGGTAGCAGTATTACAGAGACTTTGCCAGAGATCTTGACCGTTGTGGAATTCAGTGCTGTTCTGCTGCACTGGTTGCTTGGTGGTGGGTGAACTTTCTAGTGAGCCAGTTTACTACTGCCTTTTATCACTGATGTCTTTGACCTTCCTCCCAAATGCCTTTTGGGTTCCTAGGAACTGGTTAACAAAGGCAGTTACATGTTCTCAGGAGCTGCAGTTATCAGATCACATTTGGACTCTTTACCATATTAAAGGATTTCAGGCCATCAACTGGTACTTAATCATAAGGGCAATCAGTCAGCACCTCACTATCTTCACAAAACCCAAAGCCATTTTCCACTAAAGTAGTAAACACAAAAGTGTTGAGACACCTTATCACACTTGTTCAGTCTCTCACAACACAATCTGCAGCAACAGACACTGCATTGTCAATATGTAGAAAAACAGGAGGCTGCAAGGCTTTATTCCTGATCACTTAATCACATCTCCCTCACTCAGTGCACAGCAAGCAGAATTCTTCCCATCAGTGGATATTTCATAGAATAATAGAATCATTAAGGTTGAAAGACATCTCCAAGATCATCAAGACCAATTGCCTACCTGTGTCACTATGCTGAATAAACCATGTTTCCAAGTGCTGGGTCTACATGGTTTTTGAGCACCTCCAGTGATGGTGCCTCTACCAACTCCACAGACAGCCTGTTCAAATACCTGACCACTCTGTCAGTGAAGAAATATTTCCTAATGTCCAATCTAAACCTTTCCTAGTGCCACTTGAGGACATTTCTTCTCATCCTATCACTAACTTAGGACAAGAGATCAAATCCCATGTCTCTACAACCTCCTTTCAGGAGGAGCAATAAGGTGTCCCCTGAAAATCCTTTACCCCAGGCTAAACAACCCCAACTCCATAAGCTGTTCCATGTAAGACTTGCCCTCTAGGTCCTTCACTAGCCTTGCTGCTCTTCTTTGGACACAGTCTAGCATTTCAATGTCATTCTTGAATTGGGGTGCTCAAAACTGAATATAATACTTCAGATGAGGTCTTAGTAATGCCACATACAGGGATCAATCTCTTCTCTAGTCCTGCTGACCACACTATTTCTGAGGCTGCCCAGGGGGGTTGTGGAGTCTCCTTCTCTGGAGATGTTCAAGACCCGACTGGACAGGTTCCTGTGTGACTTGGTTTAGGTGATCCTGCTGTTGCAGGCGGATTGGACTAGATGATCTTTCGAGGTCCCTTCCGATCAGTAATGATTCTATGATTCTATGATTCTATGATTCTATGCCATTAACCTTCCTGGCTACCTAGACACACTGCTACCTCATGCTCAGCCAGCTGTCACTCAAAATCCCCAGGTCCCTTTCAGCCAAGTAGTTATTCAGCTACTCTTCCAGAAGCCTATAGCGTTGCGTAAGGTTATTGTGATCAAAGTGTAGGACCCAGCAGTTCATGCTGTCAAACTTCCTTCAACTGACCTCAGCCCATGACTAGATCCCTCTGGAGTGTCTCACTATCCATAAACCTCCACAAGGCCAAATAGCCAAAATTCTATCAATTCAGTAGTTTCTGAGCCATGTGTTAATCTGGTGAGCATTCTATTTCCTCTCAACCTTCTTCCCTGTCACTGAAGGGATTGAGGAAAACACCACTTGTACTCAAGATTTCTTCTGTATCACATCCTATTCTAATTTTCAAATGATAGCACATACATGTTAACATGCTTTTTGTGTAGTGGAGTGTTTGATTCCAGCATACCTGATTAACTAATTCCACAAACTCTAATTCATTTTTGGATACAAGAGACTATCCTCTATACACAGAATTGTGATCATTCCAAACACAGACACTAGTATATACATAATGAAGAATATGTGTCCTTAGAACAGTTCCTATGATTGTTTTCCCTGAAATTAATCTTCAAAGGAAAGCTGATTTCAAAACATGAAAATCAATGTGTCATCACCTAGGGATCTTATTTGTGTCTAATCATAGCCAAAAGGAGCTTCTGAACAGTCTGATCAAGAATTTCAGAAAATGTATGCAGTCTGAAAACGTTAAAAGCATTTGAATGTAAATTATGATGACCAACATAAGATCTTAAATTTCTTTTACTAAATTTGTTGAAAAAAATAATTCAAACAGCACATGCTTTTTATACTAATACAGTGTTCATTATGTTTATAAATTCATACTAAAATTATATATACAAGCTCATCTGGAATTAAATTAATTCCTCAAGCAAGATATAGTGCAATATACAACACAACTGAAATCAAGGAGTATTATGTGTTTAGCATATTGCTGCTTCATATCTGAGTAATTTATGACTCCTTTTTTTCTCTTGATATGTATCTTTTTATGCTGCACTGTCCAGAAACTACCTAAGCCCTAACCTGCCAGTTATGCCAGTTATTATACAGTCATGTACATAACTTTATTAACAACATAGTAATTTCTTTCTCTTCTGGTAAAATGTGCATAGCTTTTCATTAAAGAAAAGAAAGATCAGAAGACCAAAAATATGTATGTTAGAAGAAGCAGTGACACAAAACAGACAGTGTCTCATATTTTCCACAATTCAGGCAGTGCAGGTGTAAGGAATATTAGACACATGACAGATCAAATGTCATGACGTCCAGTGGAAAAAAAAAAAAGTTTAGTGATTTAGAGCACATATTCTATTTGATAGTTTCTGCTGAAAATCTTCACAGATTGACTTTAACAATAAGAGGTTCATGAAACAGACAGAAGTTGGAACAAAAAGGTCATCCAATTTTAGTTTCTAAGCAAAACCAAAGTTTAAAGTATTTTTATTTCTTATGCCCTTATGAAGTAACATTACATAGCAGGTTTCTTGTAACTTTCTGTCTTGAAAACTCACAAAAGAAAGAGGAAGTAATGACTTGCCTTAGCTGAATCATCAATAGAATAAGACCAGTAAAAATAGAGGAAATGTAATCACCAGGAAAGGAAAATGGAAGCTTTAGAGGAAGATTAAACATTTTAGAGTGTTTCATAAATTGATAAGACGTTTAAACATTAGGTCACAACATTTAAAAAAATTTTAAAAATTGACAAGTATTATATTTTTTTATCTAGAGGGTTACTTTGCATTGTGAGAAGTTGGTTCATTATAGTGCCAATAAGTCAGACATTTACACTTTTTTTTTTTTTTTTTACTTGTAACACTGTAAAAAATAGCACGGGTAATCTTATAGCCCCAAACAGTATCAAACCAACACTGATCACTGATCAATGCACAGCATGCCTTGAAGGTCCTGTCCATATTAGAGATTTTCACCTTTTTGGTGTATCAAGATACTGTAAGGTTTTTATTTACAAGGGAAGAACTACAGTTAAAAAGAACCAATGTTCTAGCAAGACCTTCATGCTCTGTTTTTAGACAGAGTCAAAGCCACCTCAATAGCATTATCACTGGTAATGAGTGAGAGCTGGCTGCAGGCTCCTCTGTTGCTATAATGTATTTGAGGTTAGCCTAAAACCAAGGGATTTGTGCAATAGACCGTAGCCTAAGGATCACACTGGATGCACAGCTGGGCATATTCAGGACAAGTGCATCACAGATATTAAATTTCTCCATAACACAATGATTTTGTGTTCAGGACTATCGTGTGTATCTTTTGTACCTCTTGCTGATATCTTTGGATAAAATTTAGTAGTTAAGACTTTCAGAAAATCATAACTGACACTGAAATTGCCTACTTAGTAGAAGAGGAAAAGTAATTTTTAAATATTCTAAAGTCTAGTTTACAGCCTGACAAAATTTACTTTTAAATGTAATTTCAGTTATTCAATGTTATATCTTTTACAGTATTTGCATATTTTACTGTTTTTACATCTGTTTCTTTGAATTCTGATATTTTTTTTGAAGTCTGAATATTTAGGATGCTTTTAAAGATACTCTGTTTTATAACAGAGTATCTCCATGGTGCGGAGCTTAAACTATAGATGCTAATAGATAACAATGTCTAAAAATGTTAGAAAACTAATTCAGTCAATGAACCCTTTGAAGATCTTGCTACTCTTGAAAAATTCCAGCAATTGAATATATAGGCAAAACGAAATAGTTCAAGAAGATATAAAAACATGAATGATTTGTTCAATGACAAGATTAGTGGAACACATTAATTTAATGTCTAATATGAAGTTTGATTACCAAGATTAAAATATCTATGGGCAAATGTGTCAAATACCAGATACTAAAACTAATTGAAGCCTATCTGAATACTTCTTTTGAATGATTCCAAATATGTAATTTGAAAAGTATGATTTCAAAGCCTAAGAAATACAATTCTCCATCTAATAAGAGATGATTGATTCATCCAGACAAAAAGCTATTAAAACCAGCAGATGTTAGTCCAGATATTATGTTTTTTCAGTGTTCTGAATCTGTCAGAGCATTCAGACTTTTGTCGTCATTTTGAAAATGACACTTTCAGAGACTTAGGTTTCAACCAACACACCCTTTAGAAAATGTGTTATGGAAGTTAAAGAAAAGCAGAAAATATTGTATTAAGAGAGAAAGGGACAGGTTTGGAAGGAAAAATTCTGGTCTCAAGCATATTATTCATTTTTTAATGTTGTATCTTTGAAATTCAGGTTCATTTTTAAAGAAATGGAAAAAATATATCCCTTAAAGAAACAATAGAAATTACTGAAGACCTTAATTTTGCCTATAGTTAAGTAACTGTTGTTTTTATAGGCTTTAACATGACATTTCATTATGATTGTTTATACCATTAAAGAAAAAGCTGTTTTCAAGGCAGGTGAATGATCTATAATCCCACACTGAAGAAACATAATACAGTCAATTGAATTATCATACAACAGTATTTTTTGTTATTTCAAAGTAGAATAAAGATGTATTTTTGACAAAATAAGCATTTCTTTGTCTGTTCTAAGATAGGAGTAACTTTAAGTTATATTCCAATGCTTACAAAAAATTCCAAATTAAATATATTCTTTTTACATACTAAGCTGTACCTCTTTTCAGAGCTTACTGTGTTGCAGTGTGTAACAATATATACTTTCATACTTGGCAGATGTGAAGCTATCAATCCCATCTTTATAATTAATCAGATATTTCAAAAAAGGTTCCTTAATTGTAAAATATTATATACGTATGTGGTGGGTTCAAGACCACAATTCAACATAAAGAAAATAAAGCAGTTAGGTCTTGATAAGATCTCGGATAGAATTTGCCAGAAAATGGATAGCTTAAGAAAAATGGAAAATAATTTATTAGCTCTATAACTGTATACAGAAAAGAGAAGATTAAGCAAGCACACAAACTAGAAACTGTGTAAAAAATGCCATCACATTTTCTGAGAAAAGTACAATGGGAGATTACTATCACATAGATCCTTGGTTTTTTACATTAGATCCTAGAGAAAGAACATTTCAGTCAAGTAGAGATGAGTACCACCACCCACTCTATTATTCCTGTGTCACCATTGTTTTCTGCAGGCACCGGTACCCTCGGCTGTCCAGACTGGCGAACTCTTCAGCACAGTTTTCTCCAGCAAAAAGCTGATCAAGCAGGCCTGATTCCTCAGCACCTGAACTGCATCCCTCAATGCAGGATAAATTCTTTCAAACAGGACCCAGTCTCTGTCTTCCATGCCCAAAGATCAAGGATTCTCTAGTCCTTCTGCTTTCTTCAGCTACGCACAAAAAAGTCTCATATGCCTCTCTCAAGGCTCATTCTCTCCCCAATACTGAAGCATTCTCAGCTTTTCTAGTGGCAGAAATGGCAAATAGTCTCTCTTCCTGCTGATCAGTGTTTTCTAAGACGGCGGCAATGGCCGCATGGCCCTGGCCACGTGCGGGACCCAATATAGAGACTGACTGCAAGGCCATGTCAGCAGGGCCACCTCCACCAACTCTGCAAATGTGGCCAAGAGGGTTCCATGACCCTCACGCCTCCTTTCTCCTCCTGCCTCAGCTACAGGGGGAGAGGAAAGAATCCTTCAGATCACCACAAGTCGCTGAATGGCTACTCCATGGGGAAGGAAAATTGGTACTAAGTTCTTGTTTCTCCAGTCTGCGATGCCAGCCAGAGCTGGGCTGGGTCAAAGCTGGGACTGGTCCAGCTCGGAGCTGGTCTAGGCCAGGGTCAGGAGCCAGGCCATGGTCAGGGCCAGGGCCGGGGCCAGTCTGCTTCCCCACAGCAGAGTGGCCACCTGCCACTGTCTCTGACAGAGGGAGTGGGGCTGCAGCAAGCCGTCCCATCCCATCTTCCCTCTCCACCCTGGAAATGGTGGAGCAGTGCTGGAGCTGAAGCCCCAGCCAAAAGAGGCAGGGCTGGATCGTCAGCCCTCTTTCATAGTGTCTCCTAGTCCACCTCCCCCAGGACAGGTCACTGTGTGTGTGGGGGTGTCCTCTTAAAGCAAGATCTGTCTTTTTCTTCATGAAAGCACAAATCTATACATCTGAAAATTCTGGTAATTTTCAAATTGTAACAACATATACATAGCATACTTATTTTTCCCATTTTCACAAGAAAAATGGAAAAGGCAACTCTCAGTTTACTAAGTGTTCTTTGAGGCATTTCTGAAGAACATACCGGGTAGGTCTTGTGATTTCATTTAAATGAAAATGCTAGCTTTCTCTTATATAAATGAAAAAGATGCAGTTGGATTGAAATGTCTAGTGGAATAGCTCTCCCATGATAAAAAGCAACCTAGCTTTCTGCACAAATGGTAGTTTAAGGATTCTGGCTGCAGCATGAACATCTCTATAAACTGGCTGATCAGAAGTTTGTGACTGTTTCTTTACGTCCCATACACTAAGCAAGCCAGTGTATTCTTTTGAACAGCAATTTTGTGAAAATCCACAAAATATGTTTCAGAAACCACAAAAACCAAATTACAGTAGGTCTATGGAGAGAGAATTTGCCTACATCCTCAGGTTAAACTGAGGATTGACTTGTGGTACATCTGCAAGTCAGCAGCCCGGAAAGTGTTTTACCACAAGAAGTTTCTCTGTCATAGTAACCAGTAGATCTGCAAATTGTCACTGATTAACAGACCAGCAGGGAGCCAAATGTGTGCTCAGCCCAACATTTCAATAAACAAACCTCAAAAGTCACCTCAAAGAACTAAAGGGTGTGGCAGATATAGGCTGATCTTTTTGTATGAGTATAAAAACTTCTACTAAGGCTGCAGAGAGAAAATGAACTGTGTGAATGGTTCTCTGAAGAAGTAGATCAGTTCAATGAAAGCAGAATAATTTAAACACAATTTCTCATTCAAAAGAATAATACTACATTTTTTTAGTGATTCTCTTAGAAAATATGTAAATATTAAAGCAAAAGTCTTATGTAGCTAAGCATAAACTTCACCATCAGAAAAGGAAGACATAGCTCTAGGTTAATATGCTTATAATTCCTGTTCACTATGTTGCCATTATTTTTTTCAATGTCTTTGTCTTTGCATCAGTGTAATGGTTGGTAATGTTATTTTGTTATTAATAAAAATATAATTTATCTGACATTTCACTTTCATTTGCTTTACTGTGAATAGAGTTTATTTACTCCTTTGAATCTTACACAAATTGTTGAAAATGGGAAGATGAATTTTCCCCATGGCAGAAGAGAGGCATCTAAGATTAAAATATTATTTATTAGTCAGATCCTAAAGTGAATTTCAGCCTTGTTCATAAGAAATTTGAGATTTCTAGAAATGATTACGTAATTACATCATGCAATACTTTTAGGCCTTTATATCTAAAAGTTTACACATACTATATTGCACCATTTTGAAATTTTTTATGGCCAATGGGACTGTTTCTTTCATGAATCACACATCACATTTACTGAAGAAGAGGTAGTCTTTCTGTCAGCTGTAAAGGATTTTGATGTACGTTTTGGTCTTCAAAACTTCATCAGAAGATAAGAGGAAATATGACTACAGGATCATCTAAAAAATTTATATCGCTTGAAAGTTTGCATTTCCCAAATTAGCTTCCATTTTGCAATGACATGATCTTGGCTGGACAGCAGGTGCCCGGAAGGCTACTTTATTACTCCACTTGCAAACAGAAAACAGAAGAAAAACACACACCAAAAAGTTGATGAGTCTGAATAAGGACAGGGTGATTACCATTTGCTGCCCTGTGAAAAACAACTTGGCTTGATAAAATTAATGTATTTTAATGGAAAATAATAAAATAGTAGATTACTGAGAAATGAGAACAAATCAAAAATCCTCTTACTCTCACAATCCCCTTTCCTAAGTTTCACTTAACTCGTGACTATTTTACCTTGTCCTCTTGAGCATGTTTGGGATAGTGAGTGACAATTGTGGTATTCTTTCAGGAATAGACTGCTCCAGCGTAAATCCCCCATGAGATCACAAGTAAAAGCCTGACAGAGACATTGCTCCAGCATTAAGGGTTAATGTACTTATTTTTACCCTTTTCTCTTCCCCAGTGACATCGGCAGCTGGAGAAGCCATTGCCAGCCCCTTGTGCAAGGTCTGGGGATGGCCTTGCTGCTGCAGTTCTGCCAAGCCGTGGTGGAATCATGGCTGGCCCTTGCTCCCCTTGCCCAGGTGGATGCGTAGCAGCAGCATACACACAGCCATGTGGAGAGCCCATGCAGCCATGCAACACTCCTGGGCAGCCCCACTGTCAGACTGGCCCAGCACGTCCCTGCTCTGGATTGTAGGAGAAGTTCTTTATTTCTGTCACTCCCACCACTGCACCTGCTCCTGGCACCAGCGGGTGAGTACAGAACGTACAGTGCTAGCAGATTGCCTAACCACTCTGGCCACACTGGGTGGCTACAGGGCTATCCCTGCCCAAGTAACAACTGCTGAATTGCGGCCTCTTGCTGAAGCTATTGAAACTAAGCAGCTACCACTGTGCTACCACCCTGGCAGAGCTACATTGATCTCTGCCAGCTGATCACTTTTGAAGATGCCAAAATCTGGTGAGTTTAACCCTTCTCCTCCCTGTGAACAGTAACCAAAGTGGAGGAAGGATGAAAGAAAGAGACAGCCCCTGGAGTGAAGTTTTCAGTCACAGCAAAAATCCCTTGTTTGCCACAAAAGGCAGAGCCCACATGATCAACACCATACTCTCTTTGTTCTCACCATGGACATGGCCCCATAGGACCCATGCCATCTAGCCTTTGTCTCTGGCCATGGGGACTGGTACAGATGCAGTGTTTTTTCTTTCTCACAGAGGAACTGAGAAAGAGAAGAAGCCCTGAGGTGGGGCTTCTTCTGAGATTTCATGCTTGGCTGAATTGTGCCAAAAGAAGCAGAAGGACACAAGAGGTCTTCAAATTTTGGCAAGAAGAAAGAGACTGGATTTTTAAGGATGCTGTTGCATCACACTGCCTGACCAGTCTTTGTCTGGCAGGCTATGCTGTGAGTAGTTCACAGGTCTGGGACAGTTTGGGGAGGAACCCAATGTTTGTAGACCAAGCTACGCTGTGAAGACTTCACTGGTGTGGGATGGCCAAGAGTGCAGTGACTGCAGACTACACCGTGCACTTGTGAGGAGATCACTGAGTCTCCTGGATGGAGCGAGTGGTTGCATCCCCCTCTGCTTGACGTATATGTCTTTTCCCAAGGCTCTAGTTCTGAAGCCAGAGCCTGATGAGGTAGTTGTTTCCCATTTTCCTAACAAAAATTAAAGGGAAAGTAAAGGGGTGAAGCAGAAGAGGGACAGAGAGCCGCAGAGGGACAGACAGGCCGCAGTGTGCCATGAGCGAAAACAAGACTAAAACCAGACTCCTAAGACACACAAAACAGGGAAGGGGTACCAATAAGAGGGAAAAGAAATAACCTGTCTCCAAATAAGGACCCCAAAATCTGTCTGGTCCACTGTGTGGAATTACGTTTTAACACCGGTTCTGTGGAATCATTATTGTGAGAGCAAGGACATTTGGAATATTTTAACATATGAATCAATGTTGATAGTCGGATTAAGTATGGGCGATTAGCACAAGTCAGAGTCTTTGTCTAAGGCGTAACCACCAGCAGAAGAGACAAAAGGTATCAATAACAGTACCATGGATTCTGCATGGACAGTGTATGGTAGCCAATGAGATTGCATTACGGGTTGTTTTGGTGTTTAAACGGACCAATAAACATTGAGCAAGGTAGTATCCATTTCTTAAGTGTTAACAATAAAATATCTTCTACGTTAAATCATATTGATTCATGTAGAGTGCATTTGGTAAAGCCCTGCGCATTAGCAAACCTGTTCCCTGTGGCAGCCACCTCTCCCTTTCATTTCTTCACCCCACCAACCTCCACCCCTGTGCCATGCGCGCACTGCTTCTGTGTGCCCAGGGAAAAAGTAAACATTCCCACAGGCTGAGATGAGTTAACCCCTTGTATGCTGGAACAGAGTTTGATGTAGGAATACCATAAGCAAACATGATTTCACCAAATCCAGAACAGCGTGTAATGTCATTGTGGTACAGTTTGTGTTTGTTTGGTTTACTTTTTTTGAGTATTTCTTTTTTTTTCTTCCTGGTTGTTGGTTCAATACATTTCTCCTTTTTAATAAGATTGTTTCATTGTCACTTGAATTCTTCTTGAAAGCTGGTTGGTGTGCTTAGATTGCTGGCTCCAACCCAGTACTGATCTCACCTCTCTTTTTGACCGAGGACAAAGAAGACTCCTGTGATCATGTGCTTTCCTGTGGTTTACAGCTTCCTTCAAAGCATAGCAACTTGTTCCGATATGGAGTCCTAAACAGTGTGCTTTACTGAGGACTGGGCTTCAGATGAAGAATCTACGTCACTATGGTCTTCCCCGTATGCTGAAAAGGAATCTGATCCCACATATAAAGCACATCCTCCTTCTCTTTATTCACTGACTTCGGTATTTGCAGAGTTGTTTCTCTCACACATTCTCACTTATCTCTCTTGCTGCAATTGCTGTTAGGCAGCAACTATTTCCCTTTCATAAATATGTTGTCACAGGGGCTCTATCACCATCAGTGATTGGCTCAGCTTTGGCCAGCAGTGGGTCCGAGGGGGACCGAGGCTCCCGAAGCAGCCGCAACCTGCCGCGGCTTCCGAACCAGATGTGGCCCCAGCCTGACCCCACCGCAAGCGCGCATCTGCCACCGCGCCGTCCAGAAGTGACCCTGGCCGCAACTTGCCACGGGTCCCAACGCACCATGGCCCTGGACCGGAGAAAGCCATGTACACTGTTGGGCCCTGGACCCAGAGCGGCGCCCTGGACCCGAAGCGGCGCCCCGGACCCAAAGCGGAACCCCCGCAGCGGCAGTGCGGTGCCGCCGCTACTCGCCGCCGCACCACGCTCGGACTGGAGAAGCAATACTGGTACAGATTTGCAATCACAGACAGCCTTCAGCATCGGTGACCTGGGCTACTCGTCTTCCCCCTGGAGCTGAGACAGGAGAGGGAGAGGAGAGGATGTCTGGAAGACCCTCTTGGCCACGGTTCTCACCTCCTCGGAGCTGCGGTTCCCACCCCCCCCCACCGC
>VXBP01004903.1:37579-58057 GCA_013400115.1 Rhinopomastus cyanomelas
CGGCACATCGGCGCTACTGGAGGCCAAGGCGAGTCACAGCTGGCAGTCCGGCCGAGGGCATGGGGCTACATGAACATGGTGCATCTGCTCTTCCCGCAGTAGCGGCGGCGTCACTGAGAAACCCACGGCTGAGCCGCATCCCGGGCCCTTCTCCCTCCCTGCCACCGTCCCGAGAACGGACGGGGCGGGGGAGCGGGGCCACTCGGCTGAGAGGCCGCAGCCCAAGAGAGCCTGCAGCGCACACGAGCGGGCTACATCCTTCCTCCTTCTCTTCCTTCTTCACTTCCTTCTTCCTGACTTTTCTAAAAAAAACCCGCCCGCTCTCTTTTTTCATAGGCTAACCCAACACGGACATCCGGAGCAGGTCCAGGACCAATGACACCTTCCCCCAGGACCAGTCCCCTGTATGGGAGGGGTCCTCCAAAACAAAACATCTCCTTTTCTTTTCTTCTTCATGAAAGCAGAACTGCTGTACATTTGAAAACGCTAGCAATTTTCAAACTACAACAGTGACAATTATAAAATTGTACAATCATAAAGACATAGAATGCATTGGGTTGGAGAGGATATCAGATATTCTCTACTCCAGCCTCCCTACCTTGGGCAGAGAGGGATCCCTCTCCACTGGATTCAAATCCTCATCCAACCTGGCCTTGAACACCTCCAGAGGCCTCTACAGCCTCTCTGGGCAATCTATTCCAGATTTGCACCACCCTTGTACTGAAGAAGGTCTTCCTAAAACCTACTCTGTTTCAGTTCAAAACCATTTCCTCTTGTTTTATTGCTCGATACCCTGGTGAAAAGTCCCTCAACAGACTTCCTGTAGATTCACTTCAGGTATTGGAAAACAGCTATAAGGTCCCTCTGGAATCTTCTCTAGGCAGAAAAATCTCAGATCCCACAGCCTAACCTAATAACAAAGGTGTTTCAGCCCTTTGGTCATCTTTGTTGCCGTCCTCTGGGCTTTCTCCAAACATTGAGCCAGCGATCACAACGTTTTGAGCATGATAATCCAAACTTTTATCCATGGAGAGATCCATCTGTCAAATCCATGTCTCTCTGTTTCAGAGACAAGGATGTCATGTCAGACAGTGTCAAATGCCTTGCACAAGTAGTTCTTCGTTTATCTGCCAGAGCTGTAATTCTCTGATAGAAGGCCCCTAAGTTTATCAGGTATTATTTGCCCTTTGTGAAGCCGTGCTGGCCCTTGCTGAACATCTTCTTATTTTTCCCTGTGTCTTAGCACAGTTACCAGTAGGATCTTCTGCATGTGCTCTTACTTGATACAGAGATAAGATGAACTGGACTGTAGTTTCTTGAGTTTTCTTTGCTCTAATTTTTAAAAATGGGGTTATTTTTCACTATTCCAGTTTTTTCCAAACATACTGCCATTATTTCTCAAATATGATGGTTAGTGTCCTAGCAGTTTCCTCCACTTTTTCCCTCAGGATCTGTGGATGTATTTCATCAGGTCCCACGGCCTTGTGTACCTTTAAGTTCTCTAGGTGTTCTTGGAACTCTTCTCTTCCTACTATGACTGGTTTTTCATACTCACAGACCCAGCCATTGACATCTGCGACCTGACTGGTGTGACACAAGTGGTCACGTCCTTACTCCTTCTGGCTACATTACTTCTGAGACAAGTCTGAATGCCATTGGGCACACTGCTAGCTCTTTTTTAGCTAATTATCAGACAATTTCCCTAGCTCTATTTTTGTTGAGCAGCTTTCTAGACACAATCCTGTTATGTTGCATGGGGTTGTTGTGATCCAAGTACAAGACCCAGCTCTTGGCCTTGTTAAACCTTGTACAATTTTCCTTGATCAATAAACTCACCTGTCCAGATATTTCTTTAAGTCCTCTTATCCTGAAGACAATCAACATATCCACCCAGTTTGGTGCTGTTGACAAACTTATTCAGAGAGCAATCAATTTCCTCTTCCAAATCATCAATGAAGGTATTACACAGGAGTGATCAAAACACTGAGCCCTGAGGAACACCACTTGCTAGTGATGGCCAGTTTGCAACTGGATTTCACTCCAGTAATCACCACTGTTTCAGTCCAATCATCACAGAATTACAAGACCAGATTGTTCAAAGCCCCATCCGACTTGGCCTCGAATACTTCTAGGAATGAAGTGCCTACAGTTTCCCATGGATGATCTCATTGTTTCATACCTTCACAGTGAAGAAGTTCCTCCTTAAATTAACTGAAACACATACTCCTTCAGTTTAAAGTCATTGTCCCTTTTCCTATCACTACAAGCCCCTGTAGGAAGTCCCTCCCCGGCTTCAGACATATGAAGGCTTCAACAGAGTCAGTGCTGGGACCAGTCCTGTTCAATCTATTCCTTGATGACTTGGATGAGGGATTGGCATGCACTGTCAGCAAGTTTGCTGATGACACAAAGTTGTAAGATTGCAATCAAAACAGAGTTATTTGTCAATGGAAGTTATGAAATCCATATTCTTAAATAGAATTAGACTGAGAATTAAAACAGTAATTCGTGCTTTTGTTTTTTCTGAGCCATCTTTGAAAAGCCATTGCATGTGAGAAGTTACTGATTTCTCAGAATTTTGAGTTCTGTTTTTGCTTATGTTCCATAGAACAAAAGAAAATAAAATCAGTTTGGCAAATTGCTCATCTACAGATTTTTACTTTCTCTTTCCTCCCCACTACTTTTTACAAGTAGGCGCCTCTATTTGATAAGAATACCTCATTTTTTTCATTTTTATTTCCCAATAACCTGTCAGTGTCACAGGAATCTTTAATCTGTGTGTGTTTTAGAGCTCGCAATTAAACTTCACTTTGCTGAATATCTACTTGTACCTGCCAAATGCTATTTAGGAATCTCATTATAGCAGTTTATATCATTAAATAATAATGTCTCTCCTTCCATGTCCTTAGCACTATTTTATCATATCTTTTTCTTTTTTTCTGTTTTTAAGCATTCTCCAGATTTCCTCCCTTGACTTTATGAACAGTAGTATCAATTAGTAGTGCTATCATTAGATTTAATTTCACTGAAATAAAGTACTTAATTTTCTAAGAGTCGTTAAGATTAAAAAAATCCACAATCCAACAGCCAATGATTAAAGGATAGCACAGAGTGTGACAAGGAAGTAAAATAATGTTTCTTGCTTATTATAT
This sequence comes from Rhinopomastus cyanomelas, assembly GCA_013400115.1. NCBI lineage: Eukaryota > Metazoa > Chordata > Aves > Bucerotiformes > Rhinopomastidae > Rhinopomastus > Rhinopomastus cyanomelas. The sequence continues at coordinate 40,732 of VXBP01004903.1, forward strand.
GGAAGGATAGATACTGAGAAATCTTCTACATCAATTTTTATGAAATTCTTAAATTGCACTATGATTATAGAACTACTGGAACATTTAATAAATGCTGAGGTTAAACTATCTCACTTGGCAGAAATTAAGTTCAAGGTCTCAATGTTAACAGTGTGAGGTTTTATTCAGTGGCAGATCACAAATGATCCCAGAGGTCTACAGTAAAAATTTTCATAAAACTTTGTAATGTTTTTTCTTGTGTTCAACCTTTCAACAAGAACTTAAAACAGCAACTATAACAGCTATCTGAACAGTTGCCCTGACCTTCTGAAAGGAATCTGAGTACTTCATTTCCAGAACAACAGTTTTTCTGGAATTTCTCAACTTTGAATATGACAAGTTATTTCTACAGAAATAAACTGTAAGCATTCTCATTGCATTATTTGATCATTCCCTCAACAAACACTTTATAATAGTATTTTTAATAAGGAAGGGTTTTTTTACATCTGCGCAATACTCTGTACAATTAATTTTTCTGACAGAAAATACCAGTAGCACGTGCTAAGTAGAAAGTTAAACTGCATAAGAACATACATTCCTTTAGAATAGCCAAAAAGTAGAAAATATCTCAGATGTATCTCAGATGTTGGCATCTTTTCAAGTCTGATGAGCTAAATTTCAATCCCAATGGATTATCATCCTTTCTTCTACCTGACAGATAAAAGAAGTAAAATGACTGCAAGAAAGAAAAAAACCAAACAGGCTAACAAAACCCAACAAAAAATTAATTTGATTTTAGAGGCGATTTTGTAGTTCAATCATTATGAGTTCAGACATACTTTTAAAAAGATAAAACAATATGTTGAAGGGTATAGAAATACTGTAGACACCTATATAGTACATTTGGCAAATGGCTTTCCCAGCAGAGTGTTTCTGAAGACTTTAAAGTCTTCTTCCATTCCTATATTTTAATGAAAGATTTAATAGTGTTATTTAATGAATTCTAATACCTGAGGTACAGACCAAGATTAAAAAAAAAAAAAAGAGGGGGATTCAAGGTAATTCATGAGCTATTTTTCCAATGATAATAACAGCTTATAAATTACACTGTGTTTTCATTAAAAATCTAATGGTCTGAACTCCATTTTATTGGCATTTCATAAGCATTATGCATCACGATGCACTGTATGTTTGTGGATATAAAGAGTATTGGTAGCAGTTCAATTGCAATATGTGGTTTAATAATAGCCTGCTAATTGACTTTGAGCAGAAGTTCTTTGTTTTTCAAACTTGATTTATTTCTAGATCATTAAAACAATGATCTGCTGCAGAGGTGGGTTTTTTAGCATCTAATTAAAGATGCTGCTTGAATTATTCTTGCATTATGATCTTCTATTAATAATTTATGCAGATATTTCATCTACAGAACTTCATTTTGAACGTCAGTAAAACCTTAAACCTTATTACACTTTTAAAGTTCTTTAAAAATAAGCAACAGTTATGAATCAATATTGTAAAACTGTAAGCAGAAAATCAGAATCACGGAATCATAGAATCACTCTGGTTGGAATAGACCCCTGGGATCATCGAGTCCAACCATCTATCTTACTTGCAAGTTCATCCCTAAACCACATCCTTCAACATCTCATCCAAATCTTTAAACATATCCAGGGATGGCAACTCAACCACCTCCCGGGGAAGCTCATTCCAGTGCTTGACCACCCTTTCTGTAAAAAAAATTTTCCTAGTATTAAGGCATACCTTTTTTGTACAAACAAATCACACCAACCATGTACATAAAACAAAATGAGATCATTTTTCTTTGCCAGAAAAGAAATTTTTTTCAGTTAAATGAAATCTTCAGGACTGATATTTAAACTGAAAGAAGTTGTGGTGGGTTGAAGACCACAATTTAAGATAAAGGAAAAGAAAGCAAAGCAGTGAGTGAGTGTCTCAATGACATCTCGGATAAATTTGCAAGACAACAGATAGCTTAGGGAAATCTGCAAAAAAGGTTTATTAACTCTATAACTGTATACAAAAAGGAANTTGCAGCGACTTAGCCGCATAGCCCCGGCAACATGCAGGATCCAAGATGGAGACCAAGTGCATGGTTGCATTAACAGGGCCACACCCCTCCAATACTCTGAATATGGCCAAGAGGGTATTCCAAAGATCCTCTCCCCTCCTCTCCCCTCCTCTCCCCTCCTCTCCCCTCGGCTCTCCTCTCTCCTCTCTCCTGTCTCAGCTCCAGGAGGTAGAAGAGTACCCCAGCTCATTGCGATGCTGAAGGGCTGCTCCATGGTGGGGGGGAGGTCATGCTGGCAAATCTGCACCAGTCTTGCTTCTCTGGTCCGTGGCCAGGATCGTGCGGCATCAGGCCTGGGGCTGTGGCAGCGTTGGGGTCACAGTTCTCCAGAAGCCATGGCAAGTCGCAACCAAGCCGCATTTCCCACCCCCACCAGACCAGGAACGGGTGGGGGGGGGTGCTTGACTCAGGGCCACAGCCTCCAAGACAGAGAACAAAGCACCCACTCTGCTTTTTATAGGCTGACCTAGCCAGGCCCTTCCAGGGCAGGTCCCAGGACCATGTCACCTCCCCCAGGAGAGGTAACTGGGGGAAAGGTTCCTCTTGAGAGTAACATAACTTTTTGTTCTTCATGAAAGCACAACTTCTGCACATCTGAAAATTCTGGTAATTTTCAAACTGCAACAGAAGTTAATTTTTTGCTCTGTAAATTAATGGGTAAAAGTTTTATAGAAGTAAAAAATCATAAGCCTGAGAGCCTGAGAAGTGCACACTTCAAATATTTTAACTTAGAGTTTGTTGTAATAATAATACTTGAGCAACATCATCACAAGATTGGAATTTTACATTTCTTATTGATTTTCCTTTAATTTAAATTCTAATTTTCTTGAGTGTCATATTTAGATGAGAAGAGCAGCACACTTGTTAAACAGATTTGAGGCATCCATGTACCCAGAGACACAGAATGAAGCATATGATGTGAAAAGTCATGTGTTACACAGTACGTATTCTTTTTGTGCACAGCTACCAGATATTTTAGACTCCAGAAGTTATATATACTATGACAAACACACATTCAGAAGGTCCAAGACACCAGGCAGAGTTCTAGATGCTATTTAATTGACAGCCTAAAAATTAGGTGAGATTCATATGAAAATAATGAAAAAGCAATCAGATGAAGTAGGGGGGGAAAGCATCTTGATATGTATTTCATTGTAAAAAAAAAGTACTATGATTTTAAAGTGCAAGAAAAATCTATGGTCAAATTAGTGTACTTGCATTGTGAAAGAAGCACTCTAGAGGGAAGACAGAGGACACAATTAACACAGATTTTCAATTATACACTTGGGTGAGGTCATTAAGGGAATTTGATAATAACCAATACTGGTTTGAATAAAAAATGCTAAAGAACTGGAAAGGCAGAAGGAAAAATTAGGTTCTGTTCACTTATTAATTCTCTGTTAGGGTGCTCTGACATCTGTTTGGTGATTGTTTGAGTTCACTAAATAAAATATTTAGATGATATTAAGCTAACTTCTTCGATTAATGTCTAGCTTCTTTTAAATACCTCCAGGGATGGTGACTCAGCCACTCTCCTGGGCACCCTGTTCCAATCTTTTGCAAACCATTCAGTGAAGACATTTTTCCTAATACCCTATCTAAACCTCTTTTGGCACTACTTGAATGTATTTTCTCTTCTTACTTCAGAAAAGGGTCTAACTGGCACTTCATGTCCTGGTTTAGCTCTCCCAGGGTCTTCAGACATCAAAAAACCAGTGTCAAATTTATAGCAAAGACAAGTGAAAACAAGTTTTATTAACAAGAGCTATAGGAATAGTTAGAGATAAGACAGAAAAAGAAACAAATTGCACCAACAGTTGGCCATGGGTTGCAAACAGCCTGAAAAAACAAATGAAGTGGTCCTCTCTCCCACTCTCCTCCCCCTAACAAATAAGGGTGAAAAGACAGAAAAAAAGGCCCCTGACTGCTCCCCATCTCCAATGAAAAGCAGAGATGGAAAGAAAATAAAAACAATAAGGAGAAAATAAATAGAAGAGTTATAGGAGAAAGAAAAATAGAGATAAATGTTTCACCCAACTCCTGAACCACAATATCCAAACAAGCAAAGACCATAACAGCTGCTTTTGGCAATATGAGACAGAATGGGAGATAATGTTCACACTCAGAATTACAAGGAGAAGCATATATATGGGAGCCTGTATTGTTTTCTCCAGGAGTTTTTAAGTTTTTAAAGAAAATTCTAAGAAAAATCTAGAGTTCATGATGATTTTAGAAAAGAAAACATCACAATATCCTGAAGAAAGCATGTATACATATGCAGATTATAAACAAAATTGATTTAATAATGTTCTAGGAGAGGAAAATGAAATGTTGCAACATTTTGACAAAAAAGATTCTTCTAAGAATTTTGTTTTTAAAAAGTGTCTTAGGAATATTGACCTAATGTCTAAATGGATTATTTTAACAATTGCTTCTGGAGAACATGTAAAGATGTGTCCCTGTGAACAATGTATCTTCCAGGAACAATTACAGTGAAAGGGATAGTGTAGATGAAGTATTACAACTATGTTCTTATTTGCAGCAGACAATAGAGCTTGATCAATGCATTCTTGTACTACAGAGACACAGTGCTATTCCTTGGACAATTCTTGTTTGGTCAGGGAATAAATAACGGGATAAATCAGAGTTCTGAGCCAAATGAATGACTTCTTGAAAAAAAAGATACAACATAAATAAAAACCCGCTGTGAATACTCATCACAGAAATGTATGTCTCCTTTATTGCTTAACAGCATGAGATAGAAAGAAAAGAGTGGTGAAACAAGAGAAGGAAAGAAAGGGCAAAAGAAGAGATGTAAATAAAGTTGGGGGAGGGGTGGGAGGATATACTACTTCAAGAGGATCTCAGTCTGTTTGCAGGCATTCCTGTTTCCCTCGGGAGATCCACAACATCCTGCTCATCCCCTCCAACAATCAATTGGTCTTGGTGGTGATGTTCCCGATTCTGGCTGAGAAATTGTAAGAAGTTGTCCTTTTTGTACGTTTCTCTCTCTGATCCTTGTGCTTCATGGATTGGGGAACCGCTCTCCATTGGTCTGTAAGCTGTTCTTTGTCTTCTTGATATATCCTTTCTCTGGGGCTGGCAAGGCTGAAGTTACAGGCACAGCTGGTGGCAGCAGACGTCCTGGGCTCTCAAGGCTAAGAACACTGCCTGATGTATCGGTTCTGGTGGGCTGTGTAAGTCTTCTTGTCATCTGATCAGTTCTTCTTGTTTAAGCTGAGAAAGGGACCAATCATGCCTCTTTAGAATCAGTACAGCTGTCTCAGTATAAGGTTCAGAAAATGATGTGGAGCCAATAATCAATGCATTTCAGTCACTGTCAACACCATAACAGTAAGATGGGTTTTCCAGGAGGTTTTCTAGAAGGTTGCTGTAAGCTTGTTTCAGTTTTTTTCTGCTCACTGATATATTTTTACCAACTCTGATTAAACTAAACTAAAATCTCTTTTACTTTCTTCTTCTATATATTCTTCCATCTTCTGAAAAACTGGTAACATGCATGTCCCCTAACTCAGTCTGTTTTGAAATAAAATTGCATTTGTAAGAGAAACCTTGTTTTAAAATTACAAGTAAATCTAATTACTTAGGCCATAAAAATGCCTATTCCAAACCTCTCACTTTGAAGACTGAACACCATTTATACTAAGAAATATTCAAAATGTACCGTCTAGTACTTACATTCAGTAACTGGGCAACAATTCCAATAGGTTGGAAAATTGTTTTCTTAAAATTTATATGGCAGAAAGCCTGGTGTTTTGTAGGGTATATATTCACTTTCCATATAAAACCATCAAAATAGGATCCAAGAATCATAACTTGTTTTAATACATCTCCAAGAGGGCCACTGCTGTGACAGAAAGAGCTGGGTTTTACTACATTCAAGAACTGCACTGTGATTTATGCTGAACACCATCTATTTCTAATGTATTTGAAAAACAATTGTACATTTCTAATATACAACAACCCTTGCAAGGTGCCCAAAACTTGCATGTTTGCCCTGTCTTACAAAAAGTGGAATTATCAATATTGTTGTCTAACAATTTTATTAAAATATCATTAATTATATCTTTTTTCCACTTAGAGGTTACACATCAAAAGATATTAAATTTTAAACTGCTTTATTTGTTAAAACTGATCATGAAGATCATAATGCACAACTCTTCTTCCCTCCTACAGAAATATAAACTTCAGAAATTGATTTATGGGTCTACTTTGTTGTATTTTTAAAGGCCTAAATTCACTGTGATAAATCAGTGGTATTGTATCTCAACAAAACATTTCACCAGTGCAGACTAGTGTCAATCTCATACACTTACAGCCAATCTTTGGGAAGTTAGGTGAAGTGAACAACATCAATGACAAAAAATTCCTATACTTCCCAAATTAGATACAGTTAATGCACAAGATATATACTTGCAACTGAAACACATCTTTTCAAAAAGCTGTAGAGAAGCTTAGGGAACTAACTCACTGACATTGAAAAATCCATACATGTAAGTTAATTCATGCATTAAATTCTAACATTCCCCCTTATGAAGTTAATACATACTCAGATCTGTTTTTTGTCATGCAGACATTTTAAAGGGTAGAACAGAGAAGTTTAAGTTAGATGAAAGATTACCCATAATTTTAAGCTCCATCAGATTTGGTTACATTTCTAAGTGAAGTTAGGTATATGCACCTAAGATATTTCTAGATTTCTGTGTAACTTTTAGTGTTATTAATGAAACCCAGCTGTATGCCCTATAGCTGCTAGGTACTGAAAGATAAAGCAGCAGATAATACAACAGTATTATCTCCTCAACTGCTAATATCTTTAATTCTACTAAACTATTATTTTTGAAGTCTGCCTTCTTAGACTCTCAAATGCTACAGATTCCATGATGTTAATACACAGCTCTCACAGTTATCTTCAGCCTAAAATGCTTTCAGCCACTTGATGCTGACAGATTAGCTTCTGATTTGTCTTGTATTTTCTANCTGTCTTCCGTACTGTTTTTTTTTTATGTTGGTGATCAAGTCACCATTTAACTGTTCAAAACACTGAACTCATGAAGACTCTTATGACAGGCATACTTTCTTAGACATTTTTCTAATTTGTTTTTCCATTAAAGAATTCCCCTGCTAACATAGTCATTGCTGCTCCTAGCCTTCTAGCCAGACCTATGCACTGCAACCTCAGGAAATTACCCACCGTGCTGTTGCAGTTTGAATATTATTAGAATTTTCAGATGTGCAGAAGTTGTGTTTTCATGAAGAACAAAAGAAAAGTTGTCGTGTTGCTTTTAGAGGACCCTTCCCCCACCAGGAACCTGTCTTGGGGGTAGGTGTCACTGTCCCAGGACCTGCCCCGGAAGTACATGTCTAGGTCAGGCTATAAAAAGCAAAGCGGGCTGTTTGCTCTTTCTCTTGGGCTGTGGACTCTCAGCCGAGTGCCACCCCCCAGCCTGTTCTCGGGACTGTGTGTCACGGGGGGAGGAATGTGGCTCGGCCACAGCTTCCAGTGCCATCGCTGCTGTGGCAAAGGAGACGTGCCGGTTTTGCACAGCTTCCCACGGTCCAGCACCAGCTGTGATTTTGCTGCGGCTTCCAGTGGCACCCCTGTCACCGTGGGAAGTACATGCACCTCTCCCTGGCCCCATGCCAGCTGCAATTTTGCCGTGGCTTCCAGTGGCACAGAACGGGCGACAGTCATAGTTTGCTGCGGTTTTTCAGAGGTGTTTTTGGAGGAACTTGATTCCTGCCACCTCTGCTGCCCCAGCTTTGCACAGCTCTAGGACTGGACCTGACACCGCACAATCCTGGTTACAGACTGGAGAAGCAAGATTTTAGTGTAACCACCCTCCACCCCAGCATTGTAGTGAGCTGGGGTACTGCTCTTTCTCCTGGAGCTGAGAAAGGAGGATAGACAAGAGAAGAGGTTATTGAAAACCCTCTCGGTCAAGTGCAGAGTGTTGAGGGTGGCCCTGTTGATACAGCCATGCAATCTGTCTCCATCTTGGATCTCACATGTGACAGGGGCTATGCAACTGTTTGCTGCCATTTTGGAGAGACTGTTCAGCAGGAAGAGAAGCTGTGTGTCATTTTCTGCCACTGAGAAAGACTGGGCACGCTTGAAGTTTTGGGGGAGAACTCCTTCGTGCATAGCTGGAGAAAGCAGAAGTACTTGAGAAATCTTAAATCTTGAATCTGAAAGACAGAGACTGGATTCTTTGTTGGGAATGCATGTCGCCCACACCGGGGGTGCAATTTGGGCATTAATGGAGAGGGTAGTGGCACTCGTCTCTGCTTGATTAGCATGCTTTTGTTTCCCAGATCTCTGATGTGACTTAAGGCCCAAATGATAGACCTCCCATTGTGTTTTCCTCAGATAGTGTAATGGCATGTGTGACACAGTTTCTAGTTTGTGTGCACTAACTTGCTTGTTTTTGTGTTTTTTTCTTTCTTATCTTCTTTTCAGGATACAGCTATTGAATTAATAAACTTCTTTCCAGTATCCCTAAGCTATTCATTGTCTGGCAAATTTATCCCAGATGTCACTGAGACCTTACTGCAAAGTAGTTCCTTAGTTTCAACCCGCTACACATGCTTAAGATTAACATTTTTTTACAGTCTTAATTTTCAAATCAGTTGCTAGCATAACATTACCTCTAACATAGAAGCATGAGTTTGATTCTTTATATGGTAACACCATATTTAGCATTTAGGAACATATCAGCTTGAGAACCTGTCCCTTATTTGCCCACCATTATCTTATTTGCACATGAAGGAACTAGTTAAAGTTTACCAATACTTATACCCAGGTAATTTCCACCATGCTGCTTTGCACCAGAGAGAGTAATATCTATTTTTGTAAGACGTCTATTAATACTTAACAAGTTTTTTCTTGTAAATATATTTTCATTCCATTAGACGCAATTTTCAGCTTCCTCTGGCTTATTTTTATTGTAGCCCTCCTTTCAGCTAGTCAAAACTCTTTGATTATGCTCAAAGCAGGCTTAATTGTGATAAAGACATTGGCTTTAAGCATGTATTAGATCAATTTTTTTCAAGTTTTTATTTTACTCTTCTCTTTATTTTGATTATGAGCTATGTCTGAGGATGTCCCGTCAGTACATCTATGTGGACGGCACGATTAGGTACACATACCATCATTCGAACGTATGTGTGTGTGATTTTTATATGATCACGGGGTGTGACTTCACATATTTTGCACCAATTATGTCTCATCAGTTTTTGCAGGATAATTACACAGTGATCCAGGATATCTTTCCTGTTCCAATCGGGATGAATATGGCCTTGGTGAGGAAGCTGTTACAGCATGACGACCTATATAGGTTGCTGAGAAGCATTAATGATGAGAGGCACAAGACCTTGATTACGATCCACCATGACGCGGAGACGATACATCGTGTCCTAGAGACAGCGAAAAAGGACGGAGGGTATCACCGGTGGGAAATGCTCCTCGGATGGTCCCCATCCGCAAAAGGGGTCCTCAATATAGTGCTTCATCCTGTGATTGTTATTTTGGCTCTAACTTTGCTTTGCTTGCTTTTGGTAGTTATATTGTATTTTAAGGTGTGGCGTATGCTAAAGCGGGTTGCTCTGCTAGAGTATTGCGAATCAAAGGGTCATCTCTTTCATAGCCTAGATAAGGGGACTTAGTGGGTATAAGTGGGAGGAATTTGCGCTCTGGTTGTAACGGGGCAAGGCTTGACCGAGAGGACATTGCTTGTATAGGGGCAATGCGGGGAATTCGGGATGTACACGATTAGGGTCCTCTCGAGATATGGTAAGTTTGCTTGGGCAGAGGGAGGGAGAGATGTTGTAGTTGCTAAACTAGCTGCTTTTAAGATGACGGCGACGGCAGCAGGGCGTATGCAGGCCCTGCAGCTCCACATATCCAGCAGGAGCTGTTTTGCAGTCCCTTGGGTTCCAAATGTGCAGGAGGTGAAGATACAGGGGCCTCTCGGCTGCCTGGGACCTGCAGGAGTCATCCTTGAAGATAGGGAGAAAAGCCAAACAATGCCAAGCAAGGTAAAAAAGCATGCGTTCCGTGACACCATTGGACAGAGAGAAGAGCAGAGAGTGATAACTGTAGTGAAGAAGATCGGTGGTGGTACGATAAGGGAAAACTGTATTGTGTATTTCTTCTAATAAACGCCATTTGCTGCTGACCATATTGGTGTTTGAGTGGTACACGAATGGTCCGGGTAACGCAGGGCCGAAGGAGCCGGGCGTCATTCTTTCTGCATTGGGGACACCTGGGGACACCCTGCTGCTGTCCCCAGGAGGGTAGTGGTGCCACCACTCCCACCCTGTAACCTGCAAGAGGGCTACAGGACAAGCTGTTGCATCCCCTTTGTTCCATCTCCACCCACCCACCCGGAATTGGGGTTGCGGGGGAGATTGATCTCCATGCAATGGTTTGCTGGGGCAAAGTCCACAGCCAAAAAAGACAGGGAGGGATCATCAGGTCTCTTTTATATTGTCATTTAGTACATCTCCCGAACAGGTTAGTGTTTAAATCTACTTAAATCTTCTTAAATCTTCTTAAATGCACCTTTTTCATCATGAAAGCATGATCCTATACACTTGAATATTTTGGTAATTTTCAAATTGCAACAATTGTTCATTGTAAAATACCTTTGTCAGACATTCTTCCTCAATAGTCCAAAAATATTTTGGCTACATTTTTGTATTTTCATAAAATGTATGTTCATAAAAACTCTACCTTTGAAAATGAGAGAGTTAGAAGATACCTGAAAATGTGCATCAACTTATTCTGAGTTGGTTTCTGCTGATATTGTATCTTCTGGCTTTTGTTTTTTCACCTCTTTTATCCATTCCAGTGACACTACCAGGACTTTGTCTGCACCTTCCTTTGGCAGCAGAAACTGTTGATTGCACTATATAGAGTCATAAAGTCACAGAGTCATTAGGGATTGGAAGGGACCTCGAAAGATCATCTAGTCCAATCCCCCTGCCATAGCAGGATCACTTCACTGGAGAAGTTATGGAATCAGAATCACTCAGGGTTGGAAGGGACCACAGGAACACCCAGTTCAAACTCCCCCTACCAGGTTGGGACACCCCACCATAGATCAGGCTGACCAGAGCCCCTTCCAGCCCAGCCTTAAACAACTGCAGGCATGGGGCCTCAACCACCTCCCTCGGAAAAACACTCCAGGCTCTCACCACTCTCATGGTGAAGAACTTCCTCCTCACATCCACTCTAAATCTACCCATCTCCAGCTTTGCTCCATTCCCCTTAGTCCTGTCACTACACACCATCCTAAATAGCCCCTCTCCAGCATTTTTGTAGGTCCCTCTCAGATACTGAAAGGCCACAATAAGATCACCTCGGAGCCTCCTCTTCTCCAGACTCAACAGCACCAATTCCTTCAGTCTATCCTCATAGGAGAGGTGCTCCAGCCCTCCGATCATCCTCATGGCCCTGCTCTGCACTCGCTCCAGCATGTCCACATCCTTCTTATAATAAAGGCTCCAGAACTGGACCCAGTACTCCAGGTGGGGTCTCACAAGAGTGGAGTAGAGGGGGAGAATCCCTTCCCTCGACCTACTGGCCACACTTCTCCTGATGCAGCCCAGGAACCTGTTTGCCTTCTGGGCCACAAGTGCACACTGCTGGCTCATGTTGAGATTTTAGTCCACAAGCACCCCCAAGTCCCTCTCCTCAGGGCTAGTCTGCAGGCAGTCACTAGCCAGCCTGTATTTGTGTTTAGGATTGCCTCAACCCAGATGCAGGACCTTACACTTGGTCTGGTTGAACCGCACTTGGTCTTGATGAACCCCATGAATTTGGCTTGTGCACACTTCTCCAGCCTGTCCTGGTCCATGTGGATGACATCCCTGCCCTCCAGCATGTCTGCTGCAGCACACAGCTTGGTGTCGTAAACAAACTTGCTGAGGGTGCACAATGCCTCTCTCCATGTCATCGACAAAGATGTTGAAAAAGACTGGTCCCAGGACTGATCCCTGAGGGACTCCGCTTGTCACTGGCCTCCACTTGGACATGGATCCATCGACAGCCACTCTCTGGGTGTGGCCATCAAGCCAGTTCTTTACCCATCTAGTGTTCCACCCATGTTCCACCAGCTAGGAGACCAGAATGTGGTGTAGGACAGCGTCAAAACTTTGCTGAGGTCCAGGTAAATGACATCAGTCACCTGCCTCTCATCCACTGATGTTGTGACCTGTTCATAGAAGGCCACCAGATTCGTCAAGAAGGATTTGCCCTTGGTGAAGCCATGCTGATTGTACCCAAATCACCTCTTCAATATTCTTGTGCCTCAGTAGTGCCTTCAGGAGCATCAGCTCCATGATCTTACTGAGCACAGAGTTGAGAGTGACTGGCCTGTAGTTCCCTGGCTCCTCCTTCCTACCCTTTTTGAAAATAGGAATTGTGTATCCCCTTTTCCAGTTGTGGAGACACAGGGTTCTGTGGAATTATTTTTGTAAGAGCAAGGACAGTTGGAACATTTTAATATGTGAATTAGTGCTGATAGTCTGCTTAAGTATGGCAGGCTTAAGTGATTTGCCCGTCAAAACTATGTTCCACTAGCTTGGAGACCAGAATGTGGTGTGGGGCAGTGTCAAAGGCTTTGCTCAGGTCCAGATAAATGGCATTAGTCGCTCGCCCCTCATCAATTAATGTTGTGACCTGTTTGTAGAAGGCAACCAGATCTGTCAGGCAGGATTTGCCCTTGGTGAAGCTGTGCTGATTGTTCCCAATCACCTCTTCATAAATCTCCTGCCTCAGTAGTTTCTCCAGGAGCATCTACTCCATGATCTTACCGGGCACAGAGGTGAGAGTGACTGGCCTGTAGTTCCCTGGCTCCTCCCTCCTACCTTTTCTGAAAATAGGAATCACGTTTCCCCTTTTCCAGTCAATTAGGACTTCATGTTGATTATTATTAATTTGGGCCTACCTAATGAAAATTTGTTTGTATAACAGATGAACAAAACTAATAATAATGACATAAATGTTTGCCTTTCATCTTTTATATGTGGTTTCAACTGCTTTTTAAACTTTATTGAGCAGATATACTCAGTACAATTCTGAAGTTATGCTCAGACTGCAGGCAGCAGTGAGAGCTCTCATCCCTGAATGCTATTTTATTGAGGTTTTTGGGTGGTCTGGAGGTTCCCTGAATGGGAAAACTCACAGCCACCGGGTTTGAATACTTTCATGGGAGAAGCGAGGCAAACACCATGATGGGTGAGGAGCCAGAGCCACTGAGGGAGGTGAAACTAGAAGTCACTCTCAGACTGCAGGCAGCAGAGACTGCTCGCTGCTTTAGCCGCCAGAGGAGGCTGGGGATAATAATGGTAACACTGTGGCAGCACAGGAAGACCAGGCTTCGGTCACAACTGCACGTGGAGGTGGGAACCCAAACAGAGGTCCCCCAAGAAGATGAGGTTGTGCTGATAACAGACCATCAAAAATGCAGAGTATTTTTTTCATTTTCCTGGCTGCGCATGGTGCGAGCAGGTAGGTTGTCTGCTTGACTAGGTGGCACAGTTACAAGATGAGGTTGAAAGGATGCAAACTGAGCTAGAAAGGCACAGGAGAACTAGAGAGGCTGAAATAGAAAATGACAGGTGGAGCCAGGCTCAGCAATCAGGACAACAGCTAAATAAGAGACAGATTCAGAGGAAGCTCATATCCTATAGTTCTCAGGTGGAGGACAGTAGGCCAAATAGAAGGAGTGAGTGGAGCCAAGTGCAGGGCTATGACAGAAGGCAGGTAACACACTTGCCTGGCACACCTCCCTGTAAGAGACTGAAGGGGGACTTGTCTCAACATTGTTGGTCAAGACTTTTATTTTGCTCTGCTGCTCTACAGTGAATTTTGTTTTGCTGTCTTGCGACGGACCTTGTTTTTAACCACAGCATCCTGTTAAAAGTCTGTGCCACTGGAAGATTCCGAGAAAAAACACGACATCCTGCAATAGCAACCTAGCCGCCATCTGCGCACGTCGGAGGTGGAGGTGGGGAGGGGGGGCACAGGGACTGGAGTCTCTGTGGGCCCCCCCCCCCAACCCCTCTCTTTGCTAGATTGGGGTATGCGCGAGTGAAGGACCACGGGGCGTCACCTGTTGCTATGAGCTCCGTGGAAATGGGCAGACTGTTTGAGGAACTGGGGCGGCATGCTCCTATTTCAAGGGGGACTCTAGCCCTGAATACGGCTGGCTGGCTGGCTTGCTTGCTGTAGCATCCTGCTGCATCTTGGTGGATCTTCTCTTCTTTGGACTATCACCTGTGCCGAGACCCGAGCGGAACATCGCTGGACCCCCCCGTGGTGGTGGTGGTAATTAGATGCATTTCTACCGCTATTCTTGCTTAGGGATTCTGACTTCCTCCCCCTTTCCTTCTCTGTCCTATCGCTCTTATCAGCAGTGATAGAAAATAAAGTTCATAAGTTTGCACGGCATCTGACCTCGTTTGTGTCTTAATCTCGTTTTGGGGATCATTCGAGAACCACTCCCGATATCGGATCGGGACACTCCCCAGTTGCCCTAAGTAATACATATGAGCCCCTATAGGAAGACAGACAGGTGGCCTCTCACTTTCCTAGGGTGAAATTGGAGCACTCAGCTCGCTCCCTGAAATGCCTATATACCAATGCACACAGCATGGGGAATAAGCAGGAGGAGTTGGACATCTGTGTCCAGTCAGGCAATTATGATTTGGTAGCGATTACGGAGACCTGGTGGGACAGCTCACGTGACTGGAATGAGATCATGGATGGCTATGTCCTTTTTAGGAGGGACAGGTCAGCAAGGTGGGGTGGAGGAGTTGCTGTCTACCTAAAAGAGCAGCTGTAATGTATTGAGTTCTGTCCAGGAGCAGCAGAGGACAGCTTGTGGGTATGTATTAAAGGGCAGGCTGGCATGGGTGACTCTGTGATGGGTGTCTATTACAGACCACCAGATCAGAATGAGGAAGTAGATGAGGTCTTCTACAGGAAGTTGAGAGCAGCCTCATAGCTACAGGCTCTGGTTCTCACGGGGGAATTTAACTACCCAGATATTTGCTGGAAGTCCCACTCAGCCAGCCAGCTACAGTCCAGGAGGTTCCTCCAATGGATTGGTGATAATTTCCTGATGCAAATGGTGGAGGAGCCCACTAGGAGAGTCTGGTTGAAGCAGTGAAGGTTGAGGGGAGCCTTGGGTGCAGTGACCATGAGATGGTGGAGTTCAGGATCTCATGTGTAAGGAGTAGAATACCTAGCAGATTCACAAACCAAGATTCCATTAAGGCCAACTTTGGCCTTTTCAAGCAATTGCTAGGGGAAATCCCATGGGACAGGTTACTGGCAGGCAAAGGAGTTCAGGATAGCTGATTAACATTCAAAGACTACTTTCCTGAAGCACATGAATAGAGCATTGCAAGAGGACATAAGTCAAGGAAGGGAGCCAGAAGGCATGTGTGGTTAAACAGGGAGCTGTAGGGCAAACTGAAGAAGAAAAAAGCCTGCAAGTTGTGGAAGGATGGGATGGCCACTTGGGGTGATTATAAGGCTGAGATGAGAGAATGTAGGGATGCAACTAGGAAAGCCAAGGCCTCCTCAGAATTCAACCTTGCAAGAGAGGTCAAGGACAACAAAAAGGGCTTCTTCCCATACATTGCAGGTAAAACTAACACTAGAGGCAATGTAGGCCCCCCGCTGAATGAGGTGGGTGCCCTGGAGACAGCGGATACAGAGAAAGCAGAGATACTCAACGCTTGCTTTGCTTGTATCTATACTTCTGGGGGCTGTCTCGATATCAAGCCCCAGACTGCTGAGACTGCAGAGGAGGTTGAGGCTACAGGTGAGCCTGCATTGGTTGATGAAGACTGGGTTAGGGATTAGTTGAGCAAACTGGATGTACACAAATCCATGGGCTGAGATGGGATGCACCCGCGTGTACTAAGGGAGATGGCAGAAGTCATTGCTAGGCCGCTCTCCATCATCTTCTGTAAGTCATGGGGATCAGGAGAGGTGCCTAGACACTGGAGGATAGCAAATGTCACTCCAATCTTTAAAAAGGGAAAGAAGGAAGACCCGGGTAACTATAGATCAGCCTCACCTCCATCCTAGGGAAGGTGATGGAACAATTTGGTTTAGAGGCTGTCTCCGGGCACATCAAGGAAGGTCATTAGGGACAGTCAGCATGGCTTCACAAAGGGAAAGTTGTGCTTGACCAACTTGATAGCCTTTGATGAGGGCATAACCAGGTGGTTAGATGATGACAGAGCGATGGATGTGGTCTATCTTGACTTCAGAAAGGCATTTGACACAGTTTTCCACAGCATCCTCACAGTCAAACTGAGGCAGTGTGGTCTAGATGATTGGGTAGTGAGGTGGATGGTGAATTGCCTGTGGGATAGAAGCGGGAGTATTGGTCAACGGGACAGAGTCTAGTTGGAGGCCTGTATCTAGCGGAGTGTCCCAGGGGTCGGTGCTGGGACCGGTCCTGTTCAATCTATTAATTGATGACTTGGATGAGGGATTAGGGTGCCCTGTGAGTTCTGGGCCACCCCTGGTTGAAGAGGGATGTGGAGGTGCTGGAGGGAGTCCAGCAGAGGGCAATGAGGATGATGAAGGAAGTGGAGCAACTCCCCTTCTGAGAATAGTCTGAGGGAGCTGGGTCTCTTTAGCTTGGAGAGAGGAAACTGAGGGGTGACCTATGTGAGGGGTGTGTGTCAGGAGGATAGAGCCAGGCTCTTCTCAATATCATCTAGTGATAGGATGAGGGGCAGTGGATGTAAGCTGGAATATAGGTGGTTCCATATCAATATGTAAAGGAACTTCTTCACAGTAAGGGTGACAGAGCACTGAAACATACTGCCCAGGAGGTTGTGGGGTGTTCTTTATTGGAGATTTTTTAAGACCCGCCTGGTTGTGTTCCTGTGTGAGTTGGTGTAGGTGATCCTGGTCTGCTGGGGTGATTGGACTATATGGTCTTTCGAGGTCCCGTCCAGTGCCTAATAATTCTATGATTCTATGCTTCTATTAACCTGACTGAACTAATTTTACCTACAACTCATCATTAAATATTGTTATCATGGTTCAAAGAAAGAAAATATTTTGCCAAAACCAACCTCTGTCATTGACACAGAACTTTACTTCCCCTTCTCATAGGTTACTATTTCAATATTATAGGAGGTAAGAGTCATAGAGGTTGAATGTTGAATTAGCTAAGTAGGGTTGGGCCTGGTTTGTACTTG
>VXBP01004905.1:0-19662 GCA_013400115.1 Rhinopomastus cyanomelas
CACCATGTTTCAGTGATGGCAATAATATCATAGTATCAATATCTTGATTTTAGCTGTTCAACATGTAATGTGTTAAATAAGCCTGCTCATAAATATTAAAGATCTTTGGCCCAAATGTTTTTAACTGTACTTTAATTGTTCAAGCACAGTTTTCAAGGATCATTAGAGAATATGAACACTGCACATTGTTCAGAAAATATTAGATAAGACAAACCCGTTGGCACAGTTCCTGTACCAGTCCTGATCTAATTGTGCTTTTGAACACTAGAAGAACAATTTGTAATTTTTTTTTGTTTGGATAATATTACAGACATCCAAGACATGTAGTTCTTTGCTCTCTTAAGTGTATGAAACTATTATTGTGGAGTGAGTTATGTTGATAGATTGTATTCTTGGAGGAAAAATGATTTGTGACCCTTTTCTTTTAAAGATGAACTTCAGACATCCAAGAGATCTGGATTGGTCCAACATTAAGCCCGTTCACTTGTACAGGTTATTATCCCTTAAAAAAACCCACCACAAAAAAAAAAAAAAGACAAAAAGGCATCTGAAAAATATGATACTGACATCTGAATCATTTCATGTTCTTGTAAACTGAACTTTGGGAAAAGTACAAAGGAGAAATAAAACTGTTAATATTTGTAGAATTAATTCAGATTATTATTCAACATGTAGGAATGTAGTGTGCAATCTCTTTAAATAATCCTCCCATCTTAAAACCTTCAGTCCTTTTGGGACTGAGCAATGCTGGCTGATAGTACTAACAGTTGTAATACATTTTCTTATGTCCTCTCTCATTCTAGTAGAGGTAAATTAAAAGCAAATTTATTTCTAATTAGCTGGGTTGATTTCTCAAAGGGCTAGATCTGCAAGGTCTTGTTCAAGCTTTTAATTTGTGATCTTAAGCTGAGGTTGTATATCATTGGTTACTTGAGTATCTGAAAAATTAAGGAAGTCTTAGGCAAAAGTTATAAACAGTCAGAGAAATTCTAGTATCTTGTGTTCAGAGCCTTTATAAGAGAGTTGTTCACCACAGTGTGTTACGATGTGATTTTCTCTCTCTATTTTGAGCAAAAAATAAGTGCAAGCTTATCAGAGCTTTCAGTGCTTGGAATGCGTGTTCTTTATAAAAAACTATTTTGTATTTTACCCTGCTTATGTGACATTTTTTGACTTGAAAATACAGCAATGCTGCCTCACTGGGATACAAAACCTGGTTTGGACTATGAGTAAACAAGACAGCTCAGAACACAAACTCAGTGTGGTATGTTAGATTTTGGCTTTGGTTAATCTGCCATGGTTCATAAAGGAAATCACAGAAGTGAATATGCTTCAGTAGTGATGTGATCATGAACCGTGGCGTTTCAGGCACTTCTAGTAAATGGAAACTAATTACATTGTGCGGAGAGCTGGGAAGAACTTTTTTCTGCAGTGTTGCACAGAGATTTGGTCTTCTGTCTTCTCGAGGGATTAACTAAAACTGGAATGGGTGCTGGAGGAAGAGCAAAACTAAATAGAGAACTGTCAGAAGAGAGAAGACTAAGAGGCCTTGGCTTGTTTAGCCTTCTAAAATGAAGGCTGAGTTAGTTAATCTTCATGCATGATTAGCAGGGTAAATAACAGAGAAGACCTTTTGGACCTAAAGAATAGTATTGGCACAAGGTTAAATACATATACATTACTTATGAATGTGCTTAAGTCACAGTTTAGGAGAAACATGCAAGACATTTGGAGAGCTTTCCCCTAGATTACAAGGAACACTGGGTCCAAGGTGGCAAAAGGTATATTTAGGCTGAATGTTAGAAGAAAACTCTTCAATGTGAGGGTGGTTCATCGCTGGAATGGGCTGCCCAAGGAGATGGTGGGGGCCCCATCCCTGAAATCATTTAAGGTCAGGCTTGATGAGGCTCTGAGCAGCCTGACCTAGGTGGAGTTGTCCCTGTGTCGGGAGGTTGGACTGGATGACCTCTAGAGGTCCCTTCCAATCTAGAACTTTCTATGATTCTATGATTAAGAACAAACTACTGATCAGCTGTCGATACGATCGGTTTATGAAGGAGCTTACAAATAATGAAGGTACTGAGTTTTTTACAGTAACTAACAAGATAAAGATAATTAAAGCTGTAGGTTATTTTTATTAGGCAATAACTGGGTATACTTAGCTTAAGGTGTTTTCTGTAAGAGTTTGCTGTTTTGTCAGAATTATCACAGGTTTACTTAATGTGATGACTGAATTCCTTTATTGATGCTGTGAGTCCATTGTACACTTTAAAGCCACCCTCATTATTCCGTACCCCTTCTTATGGTATGCAAGTGCCTTTAAGAAATATGTTGACTAAAATTACTATAATTAATGATACAAATGATTCTTTTCTTTATTTCTGGTTTCTTCTGTTCAAGGAAAATCGATAAATAAAAAAACCCCAACAATCAACAAAAAAAACATGTGGGAAGGCATGTGGAAAAAATGGACTTTCTCATGCCATGTGTGGGTGAGGAACTGAAATTCATCCCATATTCTTGTATTGAGATCTGTGTTCTGTTTTTTATATGAGAAGTAGAGAGCATCCTGACTGCATTCCTCCCACTAGTGTCTGTGGAAAGGTTTTACATATTCCAGCAATCATTAAGGGTCATGTTTCCAAACACAGAAGTGTCAAAAATGCAGCCAGGCATACTGGGACTTTCAAAACATTTTTGTAAGCCTTATATTTCAATCAGCTGAAATTCAGCACTGAAAGTTAAGCTGGTGATCTGTTTAATTCGATTTGTACCTAAATTGACAAATTTCTCACTGATCCTTAAAGACAAAGAAAAAAATTATTCTAATGTGGTATCATGTAAACAAGCAACATAATGAAAAATTGGAATTGTTTAAAAATGTTTATATGTTTACATCAACTGAGCATTGCCTGTTGCCTGTTGGTGAAACTTTAGTTTGAAGGAAGGTGTTTGTAGCCCGTACTATGAGGGTAATGCAATTGCGTTACAGTATCACAGTACATTAGGGATTGGAAGGGTCATCAAAAAATCAGCTAGTCCAATCTCCCCACCACAGCAGGACCACCTAAGCTAAGTCACACAGGAATATATCCAGGCGGGTTTTAAACATCTCCAGAGAAGGACACTCCACAACCCCCCTGGTCAGCCTGTTGCAGTGCTCTGTGAACCTCACTGGGAAGAAGTTCCTTGTCATATTTATGTGGAACCTCCTTATATTCCAGCTCACACCCATTGCCCTTCGTCTTATCATTAGATGCCACTGAGAAGAGCCTGGCTTCATCCTCCTAACACCCACGCTTTACATATTTATCAATACTAATTAGGTCACCCCTCAGTCTTCATTTGTCTAAGCGAAAGAGACCCAGCTCCCTCAGCCTTTCCTTACAAAGGCGGTGTTCTCCTCTCTTTATCATCTTTGTGTCTCTCTGCTGGACTCTCTCCAGCAGTTCTGCATCCTCCTTGAACTGAGTGGCCCAGAACTGGACACAATACTCCAGATGTGGTCTCATAAGGGCAGAGCAGAGGGATAACCATCTCTCTTGATCTGCTAACCATGCCCCTTCTGATCCACCCCAGGATGCCATTTGCCTTCTTGGCCACAAAAGCCCATTTCTGGCTCATGGTCATCCTGCTGTCCACCAGGATTCCCATGTCCCTTTCTCCTACACTGCTCTCCAACAAGTCAGTCCCCACCCCATACTGGTACCTGGGGTTGTTCATAATATGTAATCTCTTAGTAGTCTGTAATTTAGTGTTTCTGTGCATTGCAATGCTATGCAAAATAGAAATACTCATTTGAAGAGATGGTCTGAGAGCAGACTAACACAACTGAAACTGTCATTCATGGTTTCTACATATTTTGGGCACATATTCCACAGTCATATGAAGTTTAGGACAGAATCTTTAGAATTAATTTTATAAAAGGTCAGTTGAAACAAACTGATGTAGTGATAAGAAGAATTCAGTTACCAGTTCGCTGCAGTAATTACCAGTATGCTGATTTAATAATAGCTTCATGAAAGTTGCTAACTCCTCTGTATTGTTCAAAGTTATATAGTAAAGCTGGCAAAGTAGTAAAGCTGGCAGTGGTTTCATGCTGATCTGAAATACATTTGCATGTCTAACTGCAATGGCATCTGCATGTGTTCTGGGAGTATGCAGGGTTAGACTTGAAGACGTTAGACTTGGTACTTGGAACAGTAAGTTAAATAGCACCAGGGAGATAAAATGCTCTAAAATTAACCGAGGTGCAGAGCAGAAAAAAATGCTAACCCTCCTGTTCTGGTATGAATAATTCTGTCTGAATCTGACAGCTAAGCTGAAGCAATAGTTTTCATTAGCTGTCTTTTAATTGATTTGATATCTATATTTAAGCTTGGCAACACTTATACTGCAACTGATACTAATCATCACCCTTTTCTAGCTCATTCTGTTGCCAACAACCAAAAAGATGTACACTGAATTTTCTTCTACTTCTAACTCCATAATCAGTAATGCAAGATGTTTTGGTAGGTAAACTTCTCTGCTACTCATCCCTTAAATAAAAAAGAACTTTAAGGTCTAGGACTTTCAAACTAGAAATGCCCCCTCCACTGGAATTGGGCGAAAATCATTCAAAATTGACAAAAAATTCAAAAGTGTCAAGAGATTAAAATCCCTGAGATGTGAGGTTCCCTCTCAGTCTGTTGTTTCTGGTTGCTACAAAGCAGAATGAAATAAAATCGGACAGTGAAATTCTCTGGATCTGCTGGCTGAAGTGGTGTTTGGGCAAGGCTTAAAAAATTGTGTGCAAATGTAAGTCAGCTCCGCAAAAACGTGATAAACAAAACTTTGCTTGCTGTGCAGATTGTGTTTAAGACAATGTTTAAGCCTGATTAAAAACATGAAATATTTATGATATTTATCCTTTATAAACATGATATTTATCCTTTTTTTAAAAAAAAAAAACACCACAAAAAAGCAAACTGACCAAAGAACCCAACAGAAACTTTCTCTTCTGTTTAGCTCAGTAGAACATCTTTAAAGCAAGATGAATTACACTGTTCCTAAAGCATTACAAGCAGTCACACGTTAGTCCCCAAAATGTCTGTCTATCCTCATCTGTTCAAAAACTTCTCTTAGATGATATCTTGGGACAGTCACATAGTTAATATATTTTCTTTATCAGGTTAGAACAACACATGAAAGACAAATTCAGGTCTTATTAAATTGATTGAACATTCTCATTAACTTCAACAAAACACTTGAGAATAAATTGTCAATGGAGTCGCAGTTGCTAATCTGAATTTTTGCCTGTAGTTTTGCACACAGATTTTTAATAAGTTTTAATTTAAAGAATCCTTGTAAAATCCAGGAGCGTAGATATAAATCTACTACAGCATGCAAACTCTGGAAGGACGTTGATGCTATACTAGTCAGGTAATGTTTTTACAGCAGAGCCCCTTATGTTCTGCTTTTGGAAAGGAATATCATGTAGCTAATACTTCATGCTAGACTAAATAATCTGTGTATGCAATCATTTTATAAGCAGTGTCATATTCTCTTGATGCCTATTATACTCTGGTTAATCACCCTAAGAAAGTACTACACCATTAAAACAAAGCCTTCTTCAAACAATCTATCTTTCACCTCAGCAGCTATTTTGAGATTTGAAATAAGCTTTTGTTCTCGTTTATATGCCTACTAATGTCAATAGTAAAATTACTGCTGATCTCATAGAAAGTAAAACAAAGTCCTTAAGACTCTCCAAATGCTGGATTCCAGATGTTACTTTATATCTGTTTTACTGTGTTACGTAACTGATAAGTGTTATGGCAGATGTAATGGCATGATGTAGTTAAACATGTATCCTAGTTCTTTCCTTGATGTGCAGTGCATGGCATGGGGAATTGCATGCTGCAGCATTGACCTTTTTCATTACACTTGGCAGAAACAAGAGAAAGTTATATGATCAGTACTAGACCCTGTTTTTGGCATTGGCCTTTCATCAGAGCCTGTCTTAGAAGCCGAATTTCTCCTGGAGAATGGTCTCATTCTGTTGAGATGAAAGAAGAAATCATACTGCATCACTTCAGTTTCAGTCAGATGTACTTACAATATACTTACAGAGCAGAAGCTGCTCACAGCAGAGTTAATCTATCAAGTTAATGCCTGGGTAAGAAATTCCTGTATGAAAAGCTGTACTCAGACTCTTTTGTTCACACAGTCATTACATTCTCTCCTGGGAAACAGTAAGGTGTGCAAGGGAACATATACTGTGGTTCTTAGAGCTGTATTTGACTCCATGCCTTTGATTTATTTCCTAATACAAAATGGAAGAGATATTCTGCTCTCTCCATATCCCTGTGGATGTGAGCTTAACCCTTCATTGCATTTCCTTCCATCTGCAATGCTCTAGATTTCTGTCTGCAGCCTGTCTTCCTGCCACTGAAGTGAACATCAGTGTTGAACCATTGTTTAGCGAAACACTGCCTATTGTCTTCTCCTTCAGATTGATACTATGAGTTGCTGTCTGAAAAGTTCTAACCATACATGTGCAAGTTACACTGTGATGGCTAAACAGTAAACTTTGTGTCTGGAGAGCCTCTTAGGCACCAGCAATTACACTGCCATTTCTGGGATAGTAGCATGCTGTGCTGCTAAAGGGCAAAAGCAGGACAATCAAACAAATAAACAGAAGGTGCATCTTTGGTTACTTGGGCATTGTCCAGAAGGTCTGAAAATGGGTTGCATACATGTGTCTTTAGTGTGAGGAAACCTGTACTGAGAAGGTAATTATGACCATGGATATAGAGCCCAGCCGTCATATGCTGTATGTGTTTGCATTTGAGACAAAGAGTTTTAAAGGTTCTTCTTTTGCGACTCTTTGTTTTGAAATGTCTTCTCTCTCAAACTTTCTTAGAGAGACTGAACAGGCCAATAAAAGTCAAACATCAGGCAGCTCAGAGAACATAAGGGCTGAAGTGCAGTGACATCATATATGACCTCACACTGGTGCTGCAGTTATATACAGTTTGTGGCAGAATGGGGCCCAGGGGACAGCTCCAGCTGCTTCTCTCTGAACCATAATTGTCCCATTGCTGCCAGGATTGCTGCAAGGAAAGTCATCCCAGCAGGCCAAGTCTTGACCTGGACAAGCATCTGCAGTGCTACATCCAATTGCCTCCTAGCCACCGCATGCAAACAGGTGTCCACAGAGTTCACATTGCCAATGGCTGTTCTGCTCCATTTTGTCCTGCTCAGAACAGACTGTTACTAGCTTTCTCATGTTAAGCACAGATTCTGTTGAAGCCTCTGGTACTTTTAACGTGCAAAGTCCTTCAGATTTTCAAACCGTCTTTTTTTTTAATGCAAAGAGAATGGACACATCTTGCAAATTACTTTTCCTTATGAGAAGCAAGAGAAATGCCTTCTCTCAAACTCACTCAAAAGTAAACTGAGTTTTACCTTTGTAGTCATGAATTCCATAACTTTCTCCATCTCTGCTCTTTTCTTCTGTTTTAGTCAAGAAACATGTACTTTGTGATTTATGCTAAAGAAAAGCCAATACAGTAAAGATGGGATATTAGGTACTTTGAAATATGGCCAGAAGAAGTCAGGGTCCTCTGTTATTTGTGGCTGTAGTAGCAATAGAAAATAGAAACGTGCTGAGAGATCCAGGAGTAAAGACTGTGGTAAGAAGGTCATCCATCTATCCCACAGTGCTCTTCTTGTGATGTCTTATTATCAGGTTAAAACAGAAGGAGCTCTTGAGATGAAGAAGAAAAAGGAAAACCTGATTTGCTCAGAAGTTTAGTGGCATGTTCAGAGTTCCTGCTTCATCAGATGATCTCTTGTATCTTTCTCCAGCAATGTACTAAAATTAAGGCCAGGATAAACAGGAAGTTAAAATAAAATACTGCAGCATACCAACATTACAGATGTCTGTGCAATCCACAGCCTCTTCTTTCACAGCAGCTGCACACAATATCTCTAGGTCCAGGAATATTCTGAATGTAAGGCTTCTGAGCGGTCTTAGTGCCTAATAACTATATTTCTTCTGTTAATGCTTTTAAAGCTGATTCTAGAGGGAAGGGCAAGTGTGTTGCCTCTTGTTTGCATTTGGAAGTTATTGGATAATAGTAATTTCTGCATGCAGAAATGAATACCAAAATAAGCCCCAGTTGCAGCTGTAGTTCTGCCCCAGAACCTCTTCTGATCTCAGCTGAAGTGGTACCTTAAAAATACAATCTCTCAGCTTGTAGAATTTGATGATTACAGTATTGCAAGCATACTTAGAGGTGATTTTAGTAAACGTGTAATATTTGTCTGGCTATAGTATATTATTATTTTGATTCTATGATTATTTCTGTCTAATCCAGAAGCTGCTATGAGCCAGGTTGCTATTTAATGAGCCAATATTATAGACTCTCACAGTTAGTAATAGAGTGCATTTGTTTTCAGATTGCTCCATTACTTTTGAATGAGGCTAATTCTTGTATTTTAATTTCTTAAATAACTGGTATTATTATAATCCACGCAGTTCTTCTTAATGTATAAAGTTAAAACAGATTACTTCAAAGTTTATTTTTTAAAAGATGCCTTCAGGTTGAGCAAGAATACAGTCTGTCCAAGGGCAGAAAATGGTTGTGGTTAAGTTAGACTCTTTTGCACATGGGAGATGATTGGGAAAAAAGTGTCCTAAGATAAAGAAAAGCAAGTAGGACAACTGGGTAAAAACCACAAAACTAAAATTGTAAGATTATGTTATTCTGATGAGATTTTCTAGATGAACCTAGGAAAATTTTCATTCTCTTTAGAAATGCATTACAATTAATTATAAATCAAACAGGGTGACAGGAAACTTACTGAGAGACATTTCTATAATTTCCATTTTACGTTTCAGTGTGACTGCCATCCTAAGAGAACTTTTTACAGGCCTTAATTAATGTTAAGATCTCCAAGTATTTGAAAACAGGAGTGAATTATATCACTGGTCAGTGCTATAATCCACCACTGCTCATGGCGAGTGTGCTACACTTACTGAGATAGAGTACAAGAAGGTGGAAAATGTCACTCTTTCAACCCTTTCTGGTATAACCCCACTGGCTTTCTTTGAAGTTCTTCTTGTGGCAAGAAATTGCCAGTGATTCATTCTCTCCATTGGTTCCTAGTTTCTTTGATATTTCATGAAACAGCAATTAATGTTGGCAGTGCAATTCAGCAGAGGCCTTCCAATGTTCTTAACATATCCTTTGGGCATGAGCAAAACAGGCAGCAATCTACTTGCAAGGCTGTGATCTTTGGAAAGCACAGCACCATTTCTTTCAGAGTAAAAAATGTACTTAATTTTCCCTTGTAGATATATTTTTAACAGAGGGAAATGTCTGTAATCTGTAGCCTCACTTCTGAGTCACACCGAGGATTTTTTTGATTCAGAATCCAGTGCACAACGATGCCGTTATTTCAGCAATCAGAACTGAGATGCTTTAGAAAATAATGTCACTATTAAACTGTCACTGATAAGTAGTTTATTAGCAACAACTTACTGTGTTTGATCTCACACAGCGTATTCACTGTTAAGTCAGTTGTGTTTAGAACTAGCAATTTGCAGTGCTTGCAGAGCATTCTGCATATCTCTTGACAGAAAAGAAGAGAAATGAAACACCGATATTCTGAAAAAAAAGAAAGAACAACTCGTGATAAATCCTGGAAAACACTTTGCGTGACAACAAGATTGGGTTTTATTTAATTTACACCTATAGTCTCTATAAATATTCTTGAGAAGGAAGTGTTTACCGACATATTCCCTGGACTCTTAAGGAAGTTGCCACATGCTGGTGAGCTCATGCTCTTCAGGTTGCAGAAATGTTGTCCAGCTTGGGGGAAGGGGGGACTGGGGTCTTTCCAACCAGTTGAGATTCTACCCTTGTGCAAATTTGGTCCTGGTTTTTGGCACTGTTGTAGTTGCTATGCAACATGGCACCTTTTGCACTTTCCTGTAGCTGTTGTGTAGATCACAGCCTGTATGGGCGCACATAGAGCTGATAAATATCTAAAGATTTTCTGTGAGTGGGTGTTTCATGTGAGGGTGAAGTTTGTGCACTTAATGCTTTGCCTACCTGCAATTTTCCGGAGTGGAAGAACAAGCCTATTGTTAAACGTAGAAAATGACAAGGTGTAGATAAAATATAAGATCTGTAGAATGCCAGGTTGGAAGGGACCTCAAGGATCATCTAGCCCAACCTATCAAGCTACAAAAACAGTTTAATTTAGGTGTCCCAGCATCTTGTCAAGCTGCATCTTAAAACTGTCCAACGTAGGGCAAATGATCACTTCCTTTGGGAGATTATTTCAATGTTTAATTCTTCTAATAGTGAAGAAATTTCTAGACTAAAATCAGAATCTCTTCAGGAGTATTTTATGGCCATTACCCCTTCTTTTTTCCATATGACTCCTTGTAAAAAGAAAGTCACCATCTTCTTGGTAGCTACCCTGTGGTTACTGGTACAGGGTGATGAGGTCTGTCTTAAACCCTCTCAAAGCTGAAAATATCCAGCTTTCTCAACCTTTTTTTCATTTGGGAGGTCTTCCAGTCCTCTGATCACCCCCATGGCCTTTGTTTGAACCCTTTCCAGCCTGTTCACATCTTTTTGTATAGCAGGGACCAAGACTGCACACATCACAACTGTGATGCCAGTTGTTACAAGGTGTGGTCTGACTAACGCTGAGTGGAGTAAGAGAATGACTTCTTTATCTCTGCTGCTGATGCCCTTCTGAAAGTAACCCAACATTCTGCTCGCTTTCTTTGCTGCTGAAGTATACTGTTCAGTCATATTGCTGCTAAGACCTGCAGATCCTTCTCTGCAGTGCTGCTTTTCAGCGAGGTGGATCCCAGTCTGAGCTGCTTTCCTGGGTTATGTATTCCAGATGCAAAACCTTACATTTATACTTGTTGAACTTTATACTATTCCCACTTGCCCACTTGCTTAGCTTGTCTAGGTCTTCCTGGATGGTAGCTCTGCCTTCTGGAGGGTCAGCTTCCCCACTTATTTTTGTGTCATCCACAAACTTCATCAGAGTGCTCTTAATACCAACATCCAATGGTCTGGCTTCTTTTTAAATACAAATGAGTTTCAAGACTGTGATGCCAGTTGTTATGCTAAATATCCTCTTCTCCACTGAAAGTAGTAGGAAGTAAATCTTATGTAGTTACTTCGCATGCACTGACTTTTCCCTTTACTGTGCTGGATCTTTGTTTCTACTTTGGTATTTTGCAAAACTAAAGAGGCTAATGTATAAATGCAATTATACTTCTTGACACTTGTAGAATTCTCAGAATTACTGGACTCACACTGAAGATTAATTACATAAGTACTGCTAAAACTTGCTTAGCTTGCTAAAGAGGCTTTGCAAGAATATTGTCTGAAATATTTTCTAAAACACGGTTGAGCAACTAGATATTAACCTGAAAGATTTTCCCATGCGTTCTAATGCTAATCTAACAGGCAGTTTATTTACACTCATCTAGATCAATTGCTTTACCCAAGTAGGGAGAAAATCTTTTAAAATAGGAAAAGCATTACTTAATAACAGTTCAGCTAACAGACGTGAATGCTAATGAGATTCCAAATTCTTGATGTGTTTTTAAAAGGCAACCAAACTTCTGTCATTCATAAAGAAGAAAATCTACATGAAAAGGAGCTAATATAATGAAGAGGAGATTTATGAAAAGCTGGGTTTGTGTTGCTTTATTATATAATTCTAATATACTTTTATTTTCCTTCTATTGAAACCTAAAAGACTTCAGCTCTTTGTTATTCTGTCCAGCTTTTCATTTAGAGATTTTATGTGCATTACATTTCTTTATATCAAGTCTCTTTAAGAAGCTGCTTGGCTTATATATATAATTTATTCATTGAAATCTAAAGTTTAAAATAATATTATGAGGTTATTACACTGTACCAGTTTTGCAGGGATGGTTTTTCTGTGAAAGGATTTAGCCCTCCAGTTCTGTTTGTACCTTTTCATTGAAGCAGAGCATGAACAAAACTGTTTTGTGAAAACCCTCTGTCACAGTCATTGGCCTTGTCCTGCAGGTCTCTACTGCGCAAAGAGCATGAATCTCACTCTGAATGAGGGAAATACAACTGAAAGCAGGGACTGTACTCATACTTCTAAATTATGTGTGTATCTCTGTCCATCTGTGGATTAAATCTTGTTTTTAAAACTCTTATTTTGTACATTTGACAATACTTGGTCAATGAAAACAAGCCAATTATCCATGTATCTGCTATAGCCTTTTTAATTACCTGTGTTTTTCTAAACCAGACCTGCAACATGAAGGTGCAAGATTATACAAATCTTGACAGCTTGAACTCAAAAACCCCAACATTTTTTACATCTACATTAATAGTATGGCTTTCTGAACACCCAACAAGTAGACAAAAGGGAGAACTCTAGGTAAAACCACATCAAGGAGCTTCAGGAATAAATCATTGGAGCAGGTCAGTAATGGGAAACTCTGAAAGCAGTATTATAACTTGGAACCAGATACAGAGCTGGTGGTTAGGTATTTACCTAACGATTTCCTTCTGCAGTATGCTGTTTACAAGGACAGAGGTGCAACTGCAACGGGAGCTTTATTTTGGTACTTATTTCCACATGCAAGCAAATGAATGAGTATTTAAGAACTTTCAGGTATGCAGAAGGGTCCTAACTGATGCTGTCATGAAAAACAACCTACATCATCCTAGTGTCTGACATTACCCAATTCAATTTCTAAATTTGCTGTCTCAGTGCAGCTCTGAGTTTTCTAATCTTACCCCATGTTTATCTGTAGAACATGTGCATTCACATTTACTACTTCAAGATGGAGGAAGAACATCCAATTTATCAGAAACTGGTGTGTATACCTTTATAGACTGCAGAGGTTAAGTCAAAACATGGTTTTATGCATGTTGGAATGGTTTATGACAAGTTCCTTACTAGGATGTGAGTGGGCTGCTTCATTTGCTTACCTCTTCTACAGTAGCTTCATAGCTTGGAATAGAAGATCTAACTTGTGAAAGGGAGTTCCATGCAACAGTAGGTATGGCTTTTGTTTTAAAATTTTGTACAATGAAAGACTTGTTTATTTTCTGTGTAGATGAGAAAGTAAGAGGGAAAAGAAAAAGAAAATCTGTTAGCAAAAGTGTGTGCATATATCTGCAATGTCACTGTGATTTTTTTGTCCTGAAATAAGAGTGCTTTTGCTTTAACACATTGATTAAAACAAAAGCAACATTGCTGGCATGCAGAACAATACAAATTCTTAATGGGGGTTGTTGAGAATATTGCTCCCACATTAGAGCACATTCATGTGTTTTTTAAGATGTCTGAAAAGACAGTGTAGTGAATGCAAGACTTTCTCTCCCTGACTATGATGCTGGGCACTGTGCCCTTTTCTAATCTTCCAGCATACCCAGTGTACTAGATGGAGTGGGTGAGCAGGTAGGTTGAAGCAAGGCAGCCTGGCTGTGAGCCTGGCTGTGATTGACAGTATCTGCATGCCCTGCTTTGTTGCTCCAGACTCATAGCTCAGGCTTCTGCTCATGGGGTAAACCAGGCTTTGTGGTTTTCCTCTAAAGGGTGGAGGCTCATGGATAACTTGCACAGGGATCCAGATAAATCAGAAACCATGGTAAAAGAGAGACTTTATTTACCTTAGTAGGAGTTGTCCTAGGCCCCACCAAAGTCAGCAGAATTTCAAACATTGGATCTATTCTTGAATCTGTGTGGACGTCTTCTTGTCTAAAAACAGAGCTGCTATTGTATCAGTGGGTTTTGTTTAATAAAATCACAGACACAAAAATAAATGCAAATATTTAAATTTTCTGTCGGGGCTTCTTTTTGTGTTTCTAATTAGAATATATGAGTATTCAGACATTTGCTTATTTGTGTTCTACAATTATACCACTGTGTAAGAAACAGGGGGTCTTTACAAAGGATGAAGTGAATTAGTTTTAGTTAACTGCATCTGAAAAGCAGAAGACATAATCTTTTGGCCTTTCTCTGCAAGTAACTCGGCCAGCATTTTGGACAGAAAGCTTTCTGAATATCAGACCCATTAAAAAATGTCACAGATTATTAGAGATGGGATGGAAGGCATTATGCTTTACTGGAAACACTGGCTAAACTTCACAACGTAATTGCTGTGCTGCATAACCAGCTGCTGATCCTGTGATCTTTCTAGTGAAAAGAATTTGCTGCAGTTATTTTTCAGATCTATGTTGTTGTTTGTATGGTATTTCAAGTGTCCCACTTGGTATTTGTATTATTAGCTCAGTTTCCACATTACAATAAATGTGTTTACTTATTACGGAAGTACTGACGCTTGAAACATCTGCTTCTCAATTGAACATCCACAGCTCAGTGGGTGTGGGTAGCTTCTGTTAGCCATTCTTTCATAATATTTTTCAGTCTTTGTCAAGCAGTTTGAGTCAGATTCTGACCTCAGATGCACTCCTGTACAATGGGAATAGCTGTGCTCTTTCAACAGCATGCTTCTTGCTTTATGTCAGTGTTAACTGAGGTCAGAGGACTTCACAGTGAGTGGGCCACAATGCTGTCTGATTTTTGCCTTTGCCTTCTGGAGTTCTTTAAACAAAAGATTAAAAAAACCCCAAAACATGAAAACCCTAGTGGCTTCAGACTGATGGTAAAGTCACTTTCACTCTTCTAGATACAGAGCAACTGTCTCTAGACCAATTGATATGGCAGAATGTTAATCAAATTATTTGGAGGAATAAAGATTTGTGTCTATTAGCATAGGCATGAGAGCCATAACCTCAGTCTGACATGCTCTGAACAACAACAGTCGCTGGCTGGATTATGCTTTTTGGTCTTGTAATGTCTCATGATATTGGACATGAGGGCAATGTCTCAGAAGCTTCTTTTAGAGAGGAGGAAAAAGCTTCAACTGTCTCATTACCTAGGCGATTGAAATTGAAGACTTCAGTTGCCCCATATCCTGCAGCAGAGAGCAGACACTATTAAATCTTCTGTGGTTGATGTTTAAATGGAGAATAATTTCAACCTTATAGCAAAAAAGGAATAATTATTTCCAGCCTCCTCTTAGGTGAGAATATCTCAGCCCCCCTCTCCTTTTCTTCCATTGTAAGAGAATTTTCCATGGTCTGTAATCCATGCCCATTCTGCCTTTCATGCCTGAGGTCCTGCTTTTAGACCTCTGACAGCCTACTCCAAAGCTGGGTAAAGAGTGCCTGTCCCAGAGCCCTGATGTCTCCTTTGCTGCTGGGCTAATTAAGAAGAGAGATGTTCAGGTTGTCTGAGAACATAGCCTAATTTAGCACAGGCTTAACTCCTTATGCAGCAACAGAAAGGATTGG
This sequence comes from Rhinopomastus cyanomelas, assembly GCA_013400115.1. NCBI lineage: Eukaryota > Metazoa > Chordata > Aves > Bucerotiformes > Rhinopomastidae > Rhinopomastus > Rhinopomastus cyanomelas. The sequence goes on from VXBP01004905.1 coordinate 15,372, forward strand.
ACACTCTTTTTCTTCTTTGTTTGCATGGCACCTTCCATTCTGGGTTCTATCAACAGCAAAGGATAATAGCCATTGTACAAACAAAAGTTATAACGTTGGCCAACCATAGCCTGTGTGGGTTGGTATAAGCTGGGACTTCTACAGTGGAAAGACTACAATAGTAAAAATGTGATATGAATAGACTATACACAGCATCGCCTAGAGGTGTGTGCTGCAGCTTACAGCCAGGGTAACTGAACAATGCTTTTCCATAACTGGCTCTTCTTACAGATACCATCTAATAATCCTTGTATTAGGAAAACATGTTAAAATTAGTTTACAGATGAGTCATGGCTTAAACAATATTGGTGACATATTCTGGAAAACTAGTGTCACTCTTAAATAGAAAAACGTGTTTGCAAAACTCTTTAGCAAAATATTCTTTGCAGATTGATGGAAAATTGGAACTATTCTTTATTTCTGTTCATTGCTTCATCATCAGCAAACTCTGATTAATTCCCAAGCATATTTATCCCCTTTTAGAATGTGTTAAATTGTTGTATTTTCTCATACGTACATTTACTGTTGACAAAGCTGTTTCCATAAGTCAAACATGGGCATGTTTAAAGAACTTCTGGCCATACAAAATGTTTATGCTAGATACCCAAATAAAAACACAGTTGACCTGCACAGTACATGAAAGCATCTTTGTATGGTTAATTTGACATATATATAAACCATATTCACACCCTGAATGAAACCACTTAGTAAAGAAAAGTAATTAGGTTTTCATCTGAAGTTTCTTTTTAATGATGATATATCCAAGCTATTTTGCTTAGTATGCCTCTTCATTGAAAGGAGGATAACTCCTGATAAAGCTATTCTGATGTTGATGTCCCATAAAAACTGGTAATTGAGCATGGAGAATACAGCCACAGATGGTACAGCCCTGCGTGAGGTCAGTAAGCTATATCTGCCAGTCCTGAAATTGAAAACAGGTGGCAAAAATTTCACTTGGAGACTTGGCATTTGTAAGTAATCAGTTATTGTAAGAACCTTGTTCAGACAAATTAACTTCATTGCTGATTGCATTTTTAATAAGGAGAAATCAGCTGCATTTGGTTAGAATTACAATACAGCATAGAAATACACGCTACGTGTTTAGAAGCACAATATTTTTAAGTTATTTTGAGTATATACTACTCATTAGCTTTTTTTAATTTAGGGGGTTTTTTATTTTCCTTGTTATTTGGGCTGAAGAAAGATCACTTTTGCAACAGTTTTAGCAGTGCTTCTAGGATCTCAGAGCTTTCAGACAGTTTCTCAGCACTCCTACATTACTTTCTGTTTCTAAAAAAATAAATAATTAAACATAGGATATCTGGATTTTATTTGAGGGTTTTTAATTTCAAGTAAGGAAATAAAAAACTTGTTTTGACTAGAACTGAACTATGCTAATGGTGAATGTGTTGTTCTTGAACTTTTTCATGTATGGAAAGCTCTCCTTCTCCCAACACATAATGGTTATCTAACTGATAATGTAGATGCCTGACAGTGACCTGATGGTGACTTTCCTAGTAATGACAAGTAATTCCAGAGCAGGCAATGTGTTAGTGGGCACTACTTTGAGAAAAAATGGGGTTACTTGTATGCAAAATTAAAGTTAAGAACACTTCTGAAACATCTAAACAGAAGTTATCATTGTAGAGGCAGCCAGCCTACCTGAAACATCTTTGAGTACACAAGTGGGAAAACTTTTATATTGATCACCTAGAATATTTCAGGCTCAAAAGATTTCAAGTTAATTAGGACAGAAAAGGTTTGATCCACGGGGGGAGAGCTAATCCAGTGACATTCAGAACTTCAGTATTCAAGAGGGTTTAAAGCAGGGGTCCTCAAACCCCAGCCTATGGGCCAGACACAGCCCGCCAGGGTCTCAAATGCAGCCCATTGGTATTTACAGCAGGGGTTGGGGGGGAAAACCGAGCAGCTGCAGATGACTTCCTGCTGACTGCGCTGCTGGGCTGAAGAGGGGGGCAGTGGCATCAGCGAGGTAGGCGGCTCCCCTGTCTCTTCCTCCCTCCCTCCAGCTCCTAGGCAAGAGAAGCCAGGCAGCATAAACTATAGCCCGGCCCCTGACACTGTCTAGTGGACAGTGAACCGGCCTCCTGTTTAAAATTTTGAGGACCCCTGGTTTAAAGTCTGGGGAGGTGATCACCTCCAGCTGATATTGTATGAGGCATACACATTTTCAGTGGAGTAGCAGTACTTGTTTTCAGATCTTTGAAAATCTATTACAGCTGATCTAAACTCAATGTTATAGCTGTGTGTTTCAGAAAGGCTACCACATCCAGTTGACACCATGCCGTACTGGAAGCAGCTTGACCTGAAAGGTACCCTCAGTATCCACAATTCCATTGAAATCATTAGGGCTTGGGAAGGTCACATACTTTATCTCCAAAGAAATTGTTATAAATCTAAACCTTTAAGAGTGTAGCAATAGTGCTAATGTAAGGAAGAAGCTGAACTTACTATTTAGAAGAACGAGAAGATCAAGAGTTAGGTTAGGTGGGATAGGTTTCTGGATGGGTGACGTTCAGAAAGCACTAATAAGTCACCCTGCAAAAGTTATACCTCTTTAAGCTGCTTCAATTAGGCACCTGCAAAATGTGAAAAGCTCAGTCATGTTGAGCAATGCTGGCTAAAGGGTTTGGTAAAGTGAAAGGCGCTCAAATTCATGTTTCTGAAGAGATGTCGTCTCATGGGCCTACTTCTCAGCCTGTTTGCCATTGCATCAAATATTATCCTTTTTCTGGCAACAGATTCATATTCCTGTGGCAGCTGCAGCAATTCTTTACATGGAACATGCCACAGGTTCAAACCAAACAGGAACAGAAAGAAAGGCAGCCCGGCCTTGAGGTGTGGTCTTGGATAGAGTTTACCAGGCAATGGAGCAGCTGAGGGAAACAAAATGGTTTTCTTAAATCTGTAATTATGTACAGAAAGAGGAAAAGGCCCGTGCAAGTTAGAACACACAAACCATAAACCTCCGTTATGATGCCATTACATACATTTCTGAGGAAAATGAGCAAAGAACTATGTAGGCAGTCTTTGTTTCCAGCCGTGGTCCCTGAGGGAGAGGACATGCATGCACAAAGGCACAAGGGGAAGGGCCACCTCTTGTCATCTCAGCTCCCTCATTTTTCCAAGCAATCTGCCAAAGATTTAAGAGTTACAAGTCCTTTCACCTTAATTCTCTCACTTACTCAAAACATCCCACATTTTCTCAGCAGCAAAGTGACAGACATTTTCTCCTCCTGCTGTTCGACCTCACCCTACCACCCAGAAGTGGGGACAGGGACTGGGACTGACCTCCCCTGCAACTCCCAGAGAAGAAGAAAAGGCACAGGGCAAAAAGGGGCAGGCTTACCCCATCTTTTATTGGCAGTGCCTCCTGACACCCCCACTCTAAACCCAACACAAATCCTCTTCCAAAGTTCATCCACCCGAATCTTAGGTTTCAACCCTGGGCCGCTCATGGTTCTTGCAGCCCATGGAGGGCACTGTCTACAGATAGTCCACATTAAGGAGACAATAGCTCTAAATTACTTGGCTTCCCTGAGTGAGTGAGGGTGGGGCATTTCTTTCTGATTTCTTTAGAGTTTAAAATGTAACACATATTATTTTGAGAAAAGAGAGGAAAAGGAAAGGTGATACCCAGAATCTATTTTCCTAATCTAGCACAGACCAATAAATATCAGATGAATATTTAGTGAGAGTAACTTTTAAAGTGTTGTTTAATAGCTGAATACAGAGAAAGCAGCACTCTGTGATTACTCAGCTCTCTGCAGACCACAGTAAATACTCCTGTTCACTGTAAATCAAAAAGTATGGCTTCCAGATCCCTTTGTGAGATTTTGTGGTGGGTTCAGGACCACAATTTAATATCTGAGAAAGAAAAGCAAAGCAGTGAGGTCTCAGTGGCATCTCAGATAAAATTCACCAGACAATTGATGGCTTAGGGAAACTCCAGAAAGATTTATTAACAGTAACTGTACACAGAAAAAGGTTATGCAAGACGGTGCATACAAACTGGAAACTCTGTCGTTAATGCCCTCACAGAACCTGAGAAAGTAGAATGGTAAACCACTCCAGTTTGGGCCTTGGATCTTCTTCTAATTTAGAGACCTGGGAAGGAAAACATGTCAGTCCGGGATGGCCTGAGTTTCTCAGCGCCCACAACTGCATCCCTCGGTGCAGCAGACATGCATCCTCAATGCTCTCGGGATGGCCTGAGTCTCTCAGTGCCCAC
>VXBP01004905.1:20171-33188 GCA_013400115.1 Rhinopomastus cyanomelas
CCCCCCCCCACCGCCCGTTCCCGGGGCGGTGGGGGGGCGCTCCCTTCAGGGCCACCGCCCGTGAAAAGAGGCGCGAAAAGCCCCAAACAAAGACTCTGCTCCGGTTTTTATAGGCTCCCCCAGCCCACCCTTCGGGGCAGGTCCCAAGACAGACCCTGCCGGGGGGGGGAGGTCCTGTGACCTGTGTAACCGGAGTAGGTCCCCCAGAACACAACAAAACTTTTCTTCCTCATGAAAGCACTTCTAGGGGTTCTAGCAGTGCTCAAACTGCAACAGATTTATAGATGCCTGCTCCTTGGATGTATGATCATTTTACGGTAGAAGAATTCTGTCTTTTTCAGAGTTTTCCAAGATGAGCAGTTTTACAGTGTTTCTGTATATGAGATATCATCAGTAAGCTACCTTCTAATGTTTCCTGGAATCTACATATCCCGCTGGCTCAACACGTCTAGACATTTCATTCTATAGTCCATATGTGCATGTAACTGGCTTTGTTATTTTGCTCTGCCTTGACAGAGTGATTTTCTTAGTGATTTTTGTCACCTTTTTTTGTAGAGCAGTAAATAATAAATTATAATATGCTCATAGACTATGCTGTAAATGAAAACATACAAGTTCACTGCCCACAGGTTTGAAGAGTGTGCAGTCATCCCAGTGCCTTTCCTATGTGCTTGGAATGTAGCATTTTTCTGATATTAAATTCAGATATGGAAGGTCCTAATTCTAAAATTTTGAAAAAAGAAAGAAGATTCCTTTTGTGATTCTGAGAAAATATGTGATAGAAAAATAGAATTCAGGATTGTCATATGTCTTATCAGAGCAGTCTGTACAGAGCTGTACACAGTCTTACTCTCCCCTCTGCTTTTTGTCTTCCTTGGATAAGTCAATGAAGAATAGCATCTAATTTCAGATAATAATGTCAGAAGGAGGCACCAGACAAGTAGGTCCAGACAAGTGGCTGAGGCCACAACACAGCCTGCATGTATCAGTTTTTCCTTTCTGCTTCGGTCTTCCTCCTACTGGCAACTAGGCTAAACCAAAAGGAATGTGGGCTGGTTTAAAGAGACCAGACAGTGGGGAAAATGGAAGGAGATGACTGGAATATCACTGCAAAGTACCGATTTACTGAAATGGAAGCAGAAGGAATCCTGAGAAAACACATGAAGATAGTATTTCAATGTCTAGGTCTCTAGCTGATGGGATGGGTCTGTCAGGGCTACAGATGGTGCAGCTTTAATAAAAGCCAGTGTTCAAGATATGGGAAGGATAACTTAGGCTGGATGGGGAGAAACTCCCTTGGGAGTCCAAGAAGTCAGTCTGGATTATGATACTCTGCATAGGGAACAGAGTGGGTGTCTGGGGCACACAGTGAGGATTAAGGGTGCATGCAAATGCAGAGGAAGGGGGAAGAATTCACAATTAAAGGGGAAGGGAGATTTGGTTTACAAATACTTTGGTACCAGTCCATGATGGAACTAAAAGAAATTGTATGAGCTGGTGTTTGTGAAATCATCAATTTGAAGCTCAGGCTGAAAAATAAGCAATTGATAAACCCATGTTTCATGAGGAGAACCTATATTAATGACACTGAAAGTTTTCTCAAACATCTTTTAGTCTCCTTAGTTCAGCAAAACTGATGGGAGCAATAAAGTTGTTGCCTTTGCCTTTCTTCCAGCATTTATATGAAACGATGAGGCCAAATGTGCTCTCTTTTATTACTTTTCTCCTCCAGGAGAAGGTAAAAAGTGATATACACTGCATTCTTTTTTACAAGCAGATGATACTAGACAGATGCTTAGAAACAGCTTAGCTAAATCATGTGAAAGGAAGCATACTCGGAGCGGAAAATTTGCAGCTTTTGGCATAATCAGGCAGAAGTGGAGATTAATTTGAGGCATGACAATTTGTGACTTTTGTGTTTGCTGTTAGAGGAAAAGGTGGGGAAAAGGTTGTGAGGAGTTATGCAACAGAGTTCTGTTAAATAACAGGCCTTTGAAAAGCTATGATTCATGGAAGTGTAAGTGATCTTGGGGGCTCATTTAGAGCCTAACTCTGTGCCCAAATACACCAAAATATGAGAAACTTCCACAACTGACATGAAACCAGGTTTATTATATTTGTATAGTATCCTAGTGGAGACATACTCTCCAGGGAAGGGGAGCAGAGAGTTCAAGGCTGTCTTTACCCTGGAGGAGGTCTTCTATCTCCTAGCAAGTTGTCCTTTTGAAGTTGTTTCAGAAAATATCAAATACTAATTGGAACATTAAAAAAAAAGGGGGGGAGTAAACCCATCTGAACATGGTCCTGTACAACTTGATCTTAGATGATCTTTCAAGGTCCCTTCCAATCCCTAATGTTCTGTGCTTCTGTGGTCCTATGACTGTCACTAGACCTGATTCAAGAAGAAAAGACTTTTCTCTAAGTTTGAGAGTTGATTCTGTTGCAGCAAGCTTTTCTGAAACCTGAAAGCAGGAGCAAGTGAGCTGCCCAGGCAGGGAAGAATGTGGCCAAGCCAATTCCAAGTACTGTGCAGACATGCAGTCTTTTACTGGCTGTATCTGACTGTATCCTTTACCACTCATCTAGGCCAGTTGTTACATTCTTCTAGAGAGAAAATACCATAGATCAATACTATGGACAAAGGTTGACCAGGTTGACAAAGTCCCTCCCACTGTAAGAAAAGACAAGGTTCGTGAGCACCTTAGGAACCTGCACATAAACAAGTCCATGGGACCTGATGAGATGCATCCCAGAGTATCGAAGGAATTGGCTGATGCAGTTGCTGAGCCACTCTCGTTAATATTTGAGAAGTCTTGGCAGTCAGGAGTAGTCCCTAGTGACTGGAAAAAGGGGAATATCATGCTCGTTTTTAGAAAGGGTAAAAAAGAAGATCCTTGGAACTACTGACCTGTGAGACTCACCTCTGTGCCCGAGAAGATCATGGAACTGATCCTTCTGGAGAATATGCTGAGGCACAGGGAGGAAAGGGTACCCAGCATGGATTACTAGATGCAGGTCCTGCCTGACCACCCTAGTGGCCTTCTACAATGAAGTGACTGCATGAGTCGACAAGGGAAGACCTATGGATGTCACCTATCTGGACTTCTTCAAGGCCTTTGACGCAGTCCCCCACAATATCCTTATCTCTAAGTTGGCAAATTATGTGTTCAGTGGGTGGACAAGGGCAATGGTTGTAAGCTGGAACACAGGAGGTTCCACATCAACCTGAGAAGGAACTTCTTCACGGTGAGGGTGACGGAACACTGGAACAGGCTGCCCAGGGGGGTTGTGGAGTCTCCTTCTCTGGAGATGTTCAAGACCAGACTGGACAGGTTCCTGTGTGATTTGGTTTAGGTGATCCTGCTGTTGCAGGCGGATTGGACTAGATGAACTTTCGAGGTCCCTTCCAATCGGTAATGATTCTATGATTCTATGATACTATGATAAAGGACTGGCTGGATGGTCACATCCAGAGAATGATGGTCAATGGCTTGATGTTGAGATGCAGGAAGGTGACGAGTGGCGTTCCAGAGGGGTCTGTACTGGGACCATGGACAGAGGCATTGAATGCACCCTCAGCAAGTTTGCAGATGGCTGAGGGATGCAGTTGATATGCCTGAAGGACGAGATGCCATCCAGAGGGACCTGGATAGACTGGAGAGGTGGGCCCAGATGAACCTTATGAGGTTCAGCAAGAGTAAGTGCAGAGTCCTACACCTGGGCCGGGGTAACTGGTATTATCAGTATTGCCTGGAAGAGGATCTACTATGGAAAGAGAGTTTTTGGTGCTGGTGGATATAAAACTGGACATGAGCTACCAGTGTGTAATCACAGCACAGAAGGCCAATCACATTCTGGGCTGCTTCAAAAGAACTCTGGTGAGTAGATCAACAGAAGTGATTCTGACCCTCTACTCTGCCCTGGTGAGATCTCACCTGGAGTATTGTATCCAGTTCTGGAGAATAAGAAGGATTTAGGCAGACTGTAGCACATCCAGGGGAGGGCCACTAAAATGATCAGGGGAATGGAGCATCTCTTGTATGAGAACAGGCTGAGAGAGATGGGGCTGTTCAGCCTGGTTAAAAGAAGACTCTGATGGGACCTTCTTTTGACCTTCCAGTACCTGAGGGAGGCCTACATGAAGGCAGGGGAAAGTTTTTACAAGAAAGTTTGTATGGATAGGGCAAGGAGCGATGGGTTCAAGCTGGGAAAGAAGAGATTTGGCCTAGATATCAGAAACAAGTTCTTCAGTGTGAGGGTGGTTCATTGTTAGAATGGGCTGCCCAAGGAGATGGTGGAGGCCCCATCTCTGAAGTAATTTAAGGTCAGAGTTGATGAGGCTCTGAGAAGCCTGACCTAGGTGGCGTTTTCCCTGTGTAGGGAGGTTGGACTGGATGACCTCTAGAGGTCCCTTCCAGCCTTGAACATTCTAAGATTCTATGATTCTGTTAATTGTGGCAGGTTTAGAAGTAGTGGGTCTGTGGGACATCCTGCACAAGGACCAACCTATGCAAGCTTAGCTGTTGCTTGCCCGGGACACCTCATTTACCCAGGAACAGGTCATTTATTTCACTCTAATTCAGACATGGAGTGATATATCTGTGGTGACTGAGCTGTTTCTCTGCATGAGTGAATAAAATACATGCTTCCAGGAAGGCAGTCAGCATTCAGCAGGAAGACAGATTAATTTAGCTAGTTAGTGAGAATGAAGTGACAACCTTATGGAGGGCAAGCAGTTACAGGGACTACTGAAGTTCCATTTAAGTTCACCAGGTTGAGACTTGCATGAGGTGTAACTGAATATATGTGGTGCAGAAGGATAGTCTGCACCCTGCTACATCTCTGCATTGAGCTAATTAAGCCCAAAATTACTATGAATATGTTTTGAGAAACTTAAATATGTTTTCTAGGATCACATTCTGTCCAGGAATTTGGTGAATCTTTGCATCATATTCCTAAATCACTGAATGGAGTCTAACTCTTGGATCATTTCTCTGTTGCAAGACGTGGAGTTGGTTTCCAAACCTTACTGTGGGATGTTGTGGTTCTGGATGGGCTGTCAGTCAGTCTGTGGGTTTAAACCTTGGCAGCACGATGCTTTAACATGGATATATAAGACTGCTGTAAAAGAGGTCTTTTCCTGCTTGTGCCTAGTGCTTTACTGTTCTTGAATCTGAAGGACAGGGTATGGGGAGTCATAGCTGACTTCTGGCACTGTGCTTTGTTTGGAAATGAAAAATAAAAGCGTATTGAGACGTCATTGACAGGTGTTAGTTAGGAATCAGATCTGTAGAGGGTAGATTGAGAAGAAACAGAGGTGATATTGTAGCAACAGTTTAATGATATATTTGTCGGTCTAACAAAATTGGTCACATGTTAACTATTTTCCCAAGTCATTCTGTATATGGACTATTCCTATCTTTGGTTAGTAAGGTAGAATAAGGATGAGGTAAACAATCAAATATCATTCTGTCAAGAACCTTTTAAACTCCACTATATTAATTCTTATTTCCAGATTTTTTTTCTTATTCTTCTGTCAATTTGTCTGCTACCCAGTGATAATAATCTGAGCAACAACTTGAGCAAGTGGTTGAAAGAAGTGTGACTTCTCTGCACCATAGTGCTTATGCAATAAGAAAGCAAACCTTTTTGAGACATTATCATTTTTGAGACAGTGTTTGCATGCATCTAAGTCACCAAGTCGCCCAAGTCTAAGTCCTTTCAAAGCACTTAAGCACACTTAGTTTTTCCTAAGAAATGTCTTGCTGTATGCTCTAGAGGCAAATATGTTGCGTCTATTCTATTTTTACCCTCTGAACACTAAAATAACGTGGTCATTGTGTAATGACCTTTACACATTACATAATGTCCTGTCCACGTAGAAAAGCACAGGCACAGCAGACAGAGTTGTAAATCAGTCTTTCTGTAAGTGCAGAGTGATGTCATTTGAGCTGGTTCATCCTTGCACAGCTTCCAAAACACCATGTGCTTTGCAGTGTGGCAGCATCCATCTCTGCCTCCTTGTTAAGAACGTGCACAGAGGAACTACACTTAACAAAGCCCCTCCAGTGAGAGTGCTGCAAAGCTGCTAATGTTTTTCTTGGGAAAATGTTGTGGTGGAATTTGAAGGTGTCTAATAAAAACCCATGTTTATTCAGTCTTTTCCCTGAACATGTCTTTCCAAGGAACGAATTTCTGTGTAAGTTCTGTGTGTTAAAATTGGATCCCAGCAATGCTGTTCCTTCATTTTATTTAAGTGCACTGGAAGTGCATATAAAAGAGTGTTGAAAGTAGTTTACATTAAAAAAAAAATGCTTCATTTGTAAGTTCTAAAACCACTTTCTAGGAGTTAAGTCCTTCCAGTCCTGTTGCTTGGTTAAAAATTATGAAAACATGACCTTTCTGCACTTTATTCCCATAACTTCACAATCCACAATTTGTCTGTCTTTTGGGAAGAAGACAAAGGAAATATTCTACAATTCATATATTGCACAGCCAAATTAAACATTTAGTAGGTAATTTCATTACAAGTTTCAAGATTGGTGCAATGTTTTCTTTTCTGATTCCCCAGTGTCTCTGCCAAATAAAGAATGTATTTTGATCATCCATATCCCTAATGGTTTAGTTCTTATTTTTATGTCTCTGCTTATTGATAGGTTTAATATGGCTGCTCTTTGACTCTACATTCATATCTACAACAATTCCTCCTTAGTGTATGATTTTTTGATTTTTTTTTTCCCACACAAAATCTAACATTGCAGATTTTGTGCCAGAGCTTAAGAACAGTCTCTGCTTTAACCCCTCTCATTAGTGTGCTAGAAACATGATATTTTTCTCCATCAGATGAAGCTAAAATGAAAAAATTTTATTTTCACAGAAAACTGAAGGTATTTAAAACTTTCTTTTTTCATTTCAGTGACAAATTTAGACTTCATTTGATGTGAAAAAGTAGTTTGTCTCTGCACAGTAACAGAGAGGTTGGAATAAACAATGGCATTTCAGTCCATTACCGTTATCTAATGCTTCTCATCAGTTACACAAAATATGTTTTAAGAAACAAAGCAAGTGTCATTATTTGCATCCTACAAGTAGCAAAATGAAACAATTGAACTATTAAGCAAAAATACTAAAAAAAATTAAGTAAACCAGGCTTTCACTGCGCATTTTTTGTTCCTTTGATATAATCTATCTATACCCCATATATGTATTTACAATAATTACTTAGTGCTCTCTTTCCTGGAAAACAGAAAGGTTCTAACTTTCTAGTGGCTGGTCTTACAGAAGGTAGTAGCTAGAGTACTGGCAAATGCACCCAACCAGAATTGAACCTGTATTTTTTAAAACCGCTATTCTGTTTTCAGAAGTCCTGAAAATACTCTCTGAATGCACGTGGTCTAAAATGGAAGGATCTAGCTTCTATACCTAACTTTTTGAAGTTTTGTACTATTTTATTTGGAACAAAAGTTACAAAAATGAGGGAACAGGCTAAATGCAGGTAAATTTAAGTTGACCAGCTATTTCAGGTTGAGAGTGAAGAGACATTGAAACAAGCCTCAAGCTCACCTTTTTAAAAAAAGTAATTTTCATTTCTAGACTATCCCATCTCTACAGTAAAATATATAAAGAATAAACACAGTAAGCATAATAAAGTGTGTATGTAAAGCCAAGACACTTAGGCCAAAGATATCTTAGGAGTTTTCAACTAACATTTAATATGTTGACCTAAATATGTAACCCTACTGTTTTTCCTGACCCTTGGCATATCTCTGTGTTTGAATGTGCCAATTTAGTATTTTTGGTTGTAGCAGGGTATTTTATGAAAACCCTGTCCTTACACCACAGTGTAGTGTGTTCTTTCACTAAGACTTCACATTGTATGTAACGAATTTGTTGATTCCACAAATGATGGATCTGTTTACTTGTTGCTGGCGTAATCTTTCTACATCCTGAATCACTGTTGTCATAGGAAATCTTCATGTGCACAAAATATGAGAAGATCTAAAATCACCATATTTAATTTGTCATGAAAACAGAGACGGTAACATTTTAAATTGTGTCTGAAATCAATTTGTGCATTTAGCACTGTTCTGAAGAAAAGCCCAAGTTATGTGTCCACAACCAATTGTAAAGTTTCACTTTCCCATGTTCTTAAAAATCTCTTTTTCCAGCATGCTGGAGGAATGTTACGCATCTTTTTTCTTCAGCTGCTCTAAAGCCTGATGCTATTGCATTCCCCACTACACATTTCTGGGCAATAGCAATGGCTTGTTCGTTTTCCAGATCCTGAGGTCTGTGAAATTTCTAGTACCACAAACCACTTCCTTACTACAAACTGTGAGGGGGGCAGAGGGAACTGAGAGCACAGCAAGAGAAATGTGTCACGTCCAAGTCACTCCAGGGCTAAGTTCCATCATCTGCCTTATTTGAAGATCACAGAATCGTAGAATGGCCTGGACTGGGAGGGACCTTAAAGATCATCACATTCCAACCCCCCTGCATAGGCAGGGAGACCTTCACTAGGTCAGGTTACTCAGGGCCCCATCCAACCTGGCCTTGAACAATTTCACGGATGGGGCAGCCACAATTTCCTTGGGCAACCTGGTCCAGCATCCCACCACCCTCATGGGAACATTTTTTTTCCCAACATATGTCCAACATAAATCTCCCCTCTTCAAGTTTATAACTATTTCCCCTTGTCCTCTCACTACCATCCGTGTAAAAAGCCCTACCCCAGCATTCTTATAGGCCCCCTTCAGATACTGGAAAGCTCCTGTAAGGTCACCTCGGAGCCTCCTCTTCTCCAGGATGAACAACCCCAACTTGCTCAGCCTGTCCTCATAGGGAAGGTGCTCCAGCCCTCTGATCATTTTAGCTGCTCTCCTCTGGATATGTCCCAGGAGCTTTATGTCCTTCTTATGTTGGGAGACTCCAGAACAGGACACAGCACTCCAAGTGGAGTCTCACAAGTGCAGGTAGAGGGGAAGAATCCCCTCCCTTGACCAACTGTCAATGCTTCTTTAGATGCAGCCCAGGTAACGGTTGGCTTTCTGGGCTGCAAGATGTTGAGGTTAGTTTGGGTTCTGAGCACTGGCACTGTTTATGTAGACTGCCCATACTAACAGACTGCAAAAAATGAATTACAAGAAAGTAAGAGGGTTAGGAGTTTGTCCCTGTTTGAAGACAAACTTGTTAACAGGTTGATAACAGTCTGGCACTTCTGACAAGGGAGGAGACAAAAACCTTGGTCTGCTTGTACCTCGATGTTTTTTGTACCTTATGAAGTGTTACACCTGCTTTTTTCCTTGTATTTCCACTGTCCTGGATTGCTTAGACTGTAATCTGTCCCTTGTGGTGATGCTGCATATGTGGCTAGCTCTGCTGAGCTGATACATGAGCTTTGTTTTCCTGTCTGTTTCTCTTTGCTTGAGCCTCCAAAGCCATTGTGGTTGCCTTTACTGTGAGTGCTGACATTGATTCTTGTGCCTGACTCGGAGTCTGCCTGACAAGGCTACCCAGGAAGCCAGTTACCCTCTGATGCTGCTCCAGCACCAGTGAGTGACAGGCCTGTGGAGAGCTAACCAGTATTGTCTTGACCAGAGTGGTGTCCCTGGAATTGCTGCTCTTTGTCTCTGCACACTACAGAAACACTAGCACTGTTTGTGGTCATCTGTGTTTCAAGCATAGGACTTGCAGCTCTCCTGGCCTCTGACTTTTCCTCCAGGCAGCAGTGAAGAATTACTTCACTTCTCTTTTTCCAAACTTCTGTCAAAGCTGCGTGTACCCCTGACTACTGGGAAAGGCATAACTTAACCAAGATAGCAGACTTTGGTCAACCTAGACATTTGCTGTCTTTTTGTTCATAGAAAAAGGTATTCCAGACATAAACCATAGTTCAGATTATGAATGACTAGTTTATTTTTTATGCTTTTCTTCACTGACCAGAAACAGAAATTAATCCTAATGATAAGACTGCAATATTGTCCATCTAACTTTTTATCTCCATTTTACCATCTACCTATCTGTGCACATTGGTCCATGTCTGTTATGGTTAGAAAATTACTCAAAATTTTCAGATGTATAGGGCTGTGCTTTCATGAAGAAAAATATGTGTTTCACTTTAAAAGAATTCATCCAGTGACCTGTCCTGGGAGCTTTCCTTCAGCGTGTTGACACAGGGCTTCATCTCCACCCCCTACCTCTTCTGGGTTGGGCTGGGGAATGGGACAGGACCAACAGGACTACTGTTTCCTCTGGCCTGCTGCCGCAGCCTCCCTGCCTTCACAGGTCCCTTCTGCCTGAGGGAGGCGGGCCGAGAAGCAGGCCCCAACCAGACCTAACCCAACCCAACCCAACCCTGCCCCGGTCTCCAAGTTGCAATGGCGGGCCCTGGTGCCGGCAGAGCCATGGACCGGCTTCTGTGGCATGCTGATGGAAAACTCTTACCCTGCTCGCCTTCTGAGGCCAATCCCTCCCTGCTTGGAGAAACTCAGAGCTGCATCCAATGACCCGTGGTGAGCAGAAAAATACTTCTTCTTCCCCTGTAAACAAAGTGGGAGGTGGGGAGAGAGAGTAAGAGAGCGAGAAGGGGAACAAACTCTCTCAGCTGTGTTTTCATCAAGCGGAAAGGCCCTGCTGATGCGGCCATGCAGTCACTGCCAGTGTGCCCACCATGTGGCCAGCCATGCAGCCACTGCCATCTTTGAGCCACCGATCAGCAGGAATAGAAACTGTTTGTCATTTCTGACACTGAGAAAAGCTGGAGATGCTCGATTATTGGGGAGAGAAGAAGCCTTGGGAGAGGCATCTTAGAATTCCTTCATGCTCAGCTGAACTGTCTGTTCTGAAGGGAGCAGAAGGACTTGAGAATCTTTAAAACTTTGGCAAGAAAAGAGACTGGATTATTTTCCGTGTTTCCTGCATCAAGTGATTCAGTTCAGGGTCTGGTGAATCAGGCCTGTCCAATCAGCGTTTTACCAGACAAGCTACTTTGAAAAATTTAAAGAGTTTGGTAGTCTGGAACAGTCAAGTGTTCAGTGCCTGCAGACTATGGCATGTAACTCATGGGGCAACCCGACAAGTCTCTCAGAATGAAAGTGGTTGCACCCCTCTCTGCTTGACTGACATGCTTTCACCAGGTCTCTAATGTAAAAACCCAAAGACCAATACGGTAGTAATCTCCCACTGTATTTTTCTCAGAATGTGATGGCAGTTGTGATGGAGTTTCTGATTTGTGTGTACTAACTTGCTTAACTTTTTTCTCCTTTCTGTATATAGTTATACTTTTAATAATGCCTTTCATTTTCCCAAAGCTACCCGTTGTCTGGCAAATTCTGCCTGAGATCTCATAGAGACCTTGCTGTTTTTCCTTCCATTTACTTGTGGTCTTGAACCCACCACAATGTCTTATAGCTGAATGTTTCACAGTATACTAGGCTGGAAGGGACCTCAAGGATTGTTTAATCCAACCGTTTAATCTAAAGAAATAAAGTTTATATAAGATGGCCCAGCACCCTGTCAAGCTGAGCCTTGAAACTGTCTGAAGTTGAGGAACCCACCACTTGGTACAAGCTCTTTAGGAATGTTGTAGTTTGAAAATTGCTAGCATTTTCAAATGTGCAGCAATTCTGCTTTCATGAAGAAGAAAAGAAAAGTAGTTGTTTTGCTTTTAAAGGACCCCTCCCCCACGAGGAACTTGTCCTGGGGAAAGGTGTCACTGGTCCTGGACCTGCCCCGGATGTACATGTTTGGGTCAGCCTATAAAAAGCAGAGCAGGCGGTTTGGTTTTTTTTCTGGAAGGAAGTAGTAGCTCTCACTCTGGTGTGTGCTGCAGGCTCTCTTGGGCTGCGGGCTCTCAGCCGAGCGCCCCCCCCCCCACCTGTTCTTGGGACGGGGGGGGGCGGGGAATGCAGCTCAGCCACTGTTTTCCAGCGCTGCCGCCACTACTGCGGGAAGAGCAGATGCACCGCGTTTGCGTATCTCCATGCCCCTGGCCAGATTGCCAGCTGTGACTCGCCTCGGCTTCCAGTGGCACCAATTTGTCATGGTTTGGAGACGCGCTTGTAAGCTCTCCCCACCCCGGCGCTAGCTGTGAAGTTTGCCGTAGGTTTTCCAGTGGCGCCGCTACTTCGGGAACGGAGGACACTCCAGTTTGCACAGCTCCCCGCCCAGTAATGTGCAGCCCTCACGTTTGCCGCGGTTTTTCAGCGGTCTTGGGAAGACCCTGATTTGTGCTGCTGTGCCCCCCAGCTCTGCACAGCCCTTTTGCTTTCGGCGTGAACCTGATTGCCGCGATCCGGACAATCTTGGAAGCAAGATTTGAGTTCAACCACCCCCCACAGCGCAGCTTCAGCATTTGTGGTAAGCTGGGGTGCCCTCTCTTCCCCCCTGGAGCTGAGACAGGAGGAGAGAAGAGAGGAGAGGGTCTTGAGAACCCTCTCGGCCTACTGCGGATTTGGAGGTGGCCCTGTTGATGCAGCCACGCAATCTGTCTCCATCTTGGATCCCCCATGTGACCTGGGCTGTGCAATGGATCGCTGCCATTTTGGAGAGACTGGTCAACAGGAAGAGAAGCTGTTTGTCATTTTCTGCTGCTGAGGAAGACTGGGGGTGCTTTAAGTTTGGGGGAGAACTCCTTCATGCGCAGTTGAAGAAAAGCAGAAGGACCTGAGAGTCCTTAAATCTTGGATCGGAAGGACAGAGACTGGAGTTTTGTTGGAAATACATGTTGCCCGCACCAGGGGGTACAATTGGGGTGTTAAGGGAGAGGGTGGTAGCACTCCGGTTAGCATGCTTTTGTTGTTGTCCAGATCTCTGATGTGACCCAAGGTCCAAACGATAGTGACTTCCCATGGTATTTTCCTCAGGTAGCTTAATGGCATTTTGTGATGTAGTTTCTAGTTTGAGTGCACCAACTTGCTGGGTTTCATTTTCCTTTCTTTTCCTTTTTTGTCTGTATACAGCTATTGAGTTAATAAACTTCTGTCCAGTATCCTAAGCTATTCATTGTCTGGCAAATTT
>VXBP01004905.1:33250-65007 GCA_013400115.1 Rhinopomastus cyanomelas
GGGCTGGTGACCAGTGTGAGGCTCAGGGACAGCCTTGGCTGCAGTGACCATGAAGCAGCTGAATTTAAGATCCTCAGGGCAACCAGGAAGAAATTTTCTAAGCTTACAACCCTGGACTTTGGGCGTGCAGACTTTGATCGCTTCCGGGATCTGCTGGCCAAAGTATCATGGGATGAAGCCTTGAGGGAAAAGGGGCCCAGGACAGCTGGTTAGTATTCAAGCATCACCTCCTCTGTGCCCAGGAGCAATGTACACCAACAAAGAGGAAAGCAGGGAAGAATGATAGGAGGCCTGCTTGGCTGAGCAAGGAGCTCCTGGACACACTGTCACACAAAAAGGAACTCTGTAAAGGAGTGGAAGGGAGGACAGCTAGAATGGGGGGTAGATAAGGAAGCTGCCCAAACAGCTAGAGATCTGGTTAGAAAGGCCAAGGCACAGTTTGAATTGAACCTAGCCAGGGAGGTCAGAGGGAACACCAAGAATTTCTACAGGTATATGAATGGTAAAAAGAAGACTAGGGAAGATGTGGGTCCCCTCAGAAAGGAAAAGGTGAGATGGTCACAAGTGACATGGAAAAGGCTGAGGTTCTTAATGACTTCTTTACCTTGGTCTTCACTGCAAAGGCCTCCAGCCACACTCCTGGACTAATGGACTGCAAGGAAGAACTTGCGGCTTGGAAGGCAAACCTGCTCCTGGGCTGCATCGTGAGAAGTGTGGCCAGCAGATCAAGGGAGGTGATTCTCCCCCTCTACTCCGCTCTGGTGAGACCCCACCTGAAGTATTGCATCCAGTTCTGGAGCTCTTATTACAGGAAGGATGTGAACATGCTGGAGCCAAGTGCAGAGGAAGGCCATGAGGATGATAAAAGGGCTGGAACACCTCTCCTATGAGGATAGACTGAGGGAATTAAGGCTGTTTAGTTTGGAGAAGAGGAGGCTCCAAGATGACCTTATTGTGGCCTTCCAGTATCTGAAGGGGGCCTACAAAAAGGCTGGGGAAGGGCTTTTTAGGATGTCAGGTAGCGACAGGACTAGGGGGAATGGAGTAAAACTGGAGATGGGTAGATTTACAATGGATGTCAGGAGGAAGTTCTTCACCATGAGAGTGGTGAGAGGCTGGAATGAGTTGCCCAGGGAGGTGGTGGAGACCCTGTCATTGGAGGTGTTTAAGGCCAGGCTGGATGGGGCTCTGGCCAGCCTGGTCTAGGGTGGGGTGTCCCTGCCCATGGCAGGGGAGTTGGAACTGGCTGATCTTGTGATCCCTTCTGACCCTGACTGACTCTATGACTTGGTCTGGGTGATCCTGCTGTGTCAGGGGGATTGGACCAGATGATCTTTCAAGGTCCCTTCCAATCCCTAATGATTCTGTGATTCTGTGAAGAAACCCTGTATCAACTTTTGTCCAATGTTTTTAAAGGTACAGTGGGTGTTAGTAGTCTATGAAAAGTCTATGAATCTAAGCTGGAAAATCAAGAATTTGCATATAAATAGAATGTTATAGAGAGATCCCAATTTTTCTTAGCAAGACTTTTTTCTATAACTCTGGGGTTTTTTTGTTCCTTTTTACACTATTAACTTTGTAGCTTAACAAGTGTTTATGATGTGGTGAGATATGGACAGAAAATGTATAAATTCCACATGAATTAGCATTTTGACATTATTCATGCAATGGTTAATCAGAAAACCTGTGATGATTTAAAACTTTCTGCTTTTCTGTGCTGTATAATTCACAAGAATCTATGCTGTAATCCACAAGAAAATGCAATTATTGATATTTTGAGTTGTGCACATGGGATGTCAGAAAAGTAAAAGGTATACTTCTCTTTGCTTTATGTGAAAACTTAATATATAAAAAATATTCTTCTGATTACATTTAGGTGCATAGGTAATAATTATTAGAAGTGTTGTTTGGAGTATTGCTGTGAGGCCTATTAGTGTGATGTACAAACATTAAGTGATATTAATCATTCTGAGTATGAGGAGTTGAAGGTAAAAAGCCAAAAGGAAGAATCCCAGTACTGTTCAATGTGTAAGGAAACATCCCTTTTCTGCTAATCAGGTGAGATCAGAAGAGTCAGACTTGCCTTCTATAATGCCAGACTTTGTGCTTGAAAACAGAGAACTGGGAAGTGTTCCTTTGAGTATTCTTAAATCTGTAACTCTGTTAGAAAGTTTAGGTGATCTTCATCTGGAAAAAAAGGTTGACATTACACTTAAGAAATTATTGTATGTACAGCAAAGATGAAAGCTATGCAAAGAGATGTTATAATGAAGTTAGAGCAGCTGAAACAAGAGAAACTTGAGAAAAAAAAATCTTGACTATTTTTCAATTGGAGAACCTATTTAATTTGTAAATTGAGTTTAGATAGGCACTAGTAACATGGTTTTGAATTGTTTCACTTGTTCCATGAGATTCAGCTCTCCAACCTGAACCACCCGAAAGCTCTGTAAAATACCACATCAGCAACAGTGTATCTGAGAAGTTTTAAATTAAATCAGAACTACACAATTCTGTTTTCTCTACATTTTTGTTAACAGTAGTGCTAAGTAGTATTGAAATTGCATTTTTCATGGATGGGTATCCAAGCCTATTAGAGCGGCGTCTTTTATAGGAGAAAGAATTAGAATTAGAATCAATACCATCTTCATTTTCTGCCTTTTCCTTTCAAAGTGATTTTTTTCTATCTCAGAAAGTGGAAGATTGCAATAAAGAATTGCTCTCTGCATTGTTAACATAGACATAATTGTGTTTTTACTGTTCCAAAAGTCATACAAAAGGTCTGTGGGATGCAGACGTGCTTGAGATAAGCATGAGAGGCTGTAATTACAAAAGCATGATTAGTATGAAATGTCACTATTAGCATTCCCTAGACTCTTGTTTCTGTTCAAACCTCAGGGGTGAAAGCAACTTAAATCCATCTAGATTGTGCATTAAAAAAGTAAGTTCATCAAATGATAGTGCATCTTTTTCTCCCCTTTATATCTTCTTGTAAAATGGCTTCAAAATCTTGATACTGTTTAGGGTTTTGATGACTGACAGCAGTTTAATGGGCAAAATTCTTTCCTACTTCTCGTCTTACTCAGATTCTTCAAGACTGCAAGCCTTCTTTGAGGCATGAGTTGTTTTTTTGTTTTTGTTCTGTGTGTATCTAATTAGAAACAAATTTAGATCCCGGTCCTTGAGTGAAACTGACAGGAAATTAAAAAAAATCTGTAATGCATTATTAAGCTATAATCAGATTGCTTATAAATTCCACATGTATGTTAAATTATTGTGTTTACATTGCTGGAGAGTATGGGTGAAGCTAGAATCCAATAGTTTATCAGTGCTGATGTACAGTAACCAAAGGTACACTACTGTTACCAGTGGAGTTAGACTCCTGACTTTACCATTGCCATTTTAGTCTATCAGTATGATTTCATAAATAACTGCAAATAAGCCAATAAACAATTTTACAAAATGCAGCAGTTACATGTGACTAAGTGTGGTAATATGCTTTTTGGGACAACTGGTAACAGTGAAAAATAATTATTGAGCAGAAAAAGGTCACGAAGGTAAAACTTTGACTTCGTATATTTTATGAAATGCAAGTGTAAGGAAGTTGCCAGTTATGTTATTTTGCTGTCACAGTGCTTATTAATATTGATACTAACTCTGCATTGGAAGTGAGTATCTATTTATTATGTAACCACAAAAAAAAGGTGCATCAAGATGGTGCTATTATTTTAGATAATGACCATGCAGTTCAACAGCAGTAATCATAACCTGCCGTCATTCAGTAGTTTATTACCATTAACCTCTGACTCCCTTTGTAAGCCACACAAATCTCATCCCTTATTGAAAGTCAAGCATATCTATTATTTCTTTCCTGAGTTAAGGTCAGACAGATCAAAGTGATCCTAATCCCATGAATCAGATATAGCAGAAGTATTCTCTATAAAGTTGAGCTGTTCATAGGCAGAGATCATTTAAAATGAAAACTATTCTTCTTATGAGAAATATGATTTATTTTGCTGTGATATTGAGCATTCAGTATGTGACCACTCTACCTGAAGAATCCATTAAAGGCATGGTTGTGTTTTGAAGATTCATTTAATGAGTCCAATATTCATATCTGATACCAACATTTGTTGGTTTCTTATTTTTACTAATAAGAGAGCCACAGTGGAAATAAGTTGGGCTATAGAAAGTTACTTAAGTTAAAGGAATGTGATGGCATATTCAGTTCCTTTGTGAATACATTTGTGTATTTGGTACTTCATTTTGCTGTCATTTAGACTGTGGCAAGGTTAGCAAGATGATAGTGTATCTCACAAGCAATCTGTTGACTAGAAGCTTCAATGTGTGAGTATTTCTGGGCTTAAAAAAACCCTAAAGTCTTGTTGATTATGGTGCATTTATGAAATTAGTCAAATTACAGAGTTGGACTAAATATGTGCAATCACGAAATGTAATTAACAAATGTTTTTCAGAAATGCAATTCTGAAATTCTGATGTGCCGAGCTATTCTGCAAACATCTGACTTAATGGAAAAAGAGGGGAAAAAAAACCCAAAACAGTTTAATGAGTGGTAGATTATTTATTACCAACTGGACTTCTTATTTTTGGTCTAAAAATAGTGCTTCTTTCTCTATTAGCTACATGGCTATCCATAAAATTTTGAATGTTTCTTTCTTTTCTTGTAAAGTGAGAAATAAATTTCAATTTTACATAAAGCTTTATGCAAACCAGACTTCCCTATGAAATCTTACTGTGTCAGCATCAGCTGTTTCATTTTGGGTTTATTTACCTAGAATTTTTCAGTCTTTGTTGGAGGGCAGACTTGGCAAAGGAGAGAACCTATGCCAGTAAAAGAGTCAGGCAGCTTCTTTCCCTTTCAGCAAATCTTTGTTATTATAGCCCAGTCGCCACTTCCAAAAGCTGCATGCATAGTTCACAATATTGAAGCAGACAGCCTTATTCATTTATTGAGTTGTTATCCACTTTCCATATTGTTTTATATTAATGATAGAAAGATTATACACTTCTGTGTATTTTGTAGTACTGGTTACACATCTTTTGTGCAAATGATCTGACTAGCAGAACCACCACAAAAGCCTGGTCCTGATGTACAAGAAGATAGAGGATTCAGTCATGTCTCCCTAGGTTAGCTTAAAGCAGTTTAAAAGTTAGTGAAATACTTGTTAAAATGCAAGCTAAGGTAATGAAAAAACTGCTGTCTGGGTACATGGGGGTTTAGGTGATAGATACCAAACCCATTTAAAAGTCTTTTTCCTTTGAGCATGTAAACCTGTACAGAACAAAATTTGAAGCACCTTATGTGTGAGTGAAAATGAGTCCGTAAGTATCTATTCTCTTTCCTCAGTCTCCTCCTCATTGTTCTTTTCAGTCTGTGTGAATGATGCCCTATTCCCTTAAAGCTTCTGGATCAATCACATCAACTATGAAAGACTGAACTGGCCAACTGTGACAAGAGTTTCTGAACCTGTCAATCATTAACTCCAAATAATCTCAGAGCAGAGAAGGTCTTTTATATATTTGTTTCCATTACCACCTCCCCACTGCCTATAAACCTTTATTCAACACAGAGTTGAAATCTTATGTTTTAACAACCCAAGGGAGAAAGGAACTGCAGACATAATGAATAATTTTAAATGATAACATTATGAAATCTTCAAGGATAAGAAGGACTTGAAGGATCAGACCAAAACACCAGCTAAGTACATATTTATTAGAAAGTACTTTAGTACTTCCACAATACTACAGTACCATATCAGCTCTACAGATCTACACACTGAGGTATTTGAAGGGCTGTAGAAGGTCTATATCTAGCACTCTTGTGGTTTGCACACACAAATATCAGTTAAACATTGTAGTTTCAATTTTAGCAGATTTAAAGGCAGAGAGTTCTGAGCCTCTCTTCATACAAGCTGAACAAGTTACTTCTTATCTGTGTTTGGCAATATTATGATTCTAGTATTAATGAGATATTACTGCATTTGGCTGCTTTCCAAGTGATTTGAATGACATTCTCTCCTTCAGTGTTAGTGATCTCTGAGATCTAAAAGAGAAGCATATAAGACTTTGAAACATTTTCCTCGAAAACATGATTTACTAGCTACACAGAGATTTTAATGAGAAATATGAAATAGATCTTACTTGTAAACTATTGGAATTTCAGGTCTCTGAATGGCTTTTCTACATGTGCTGCTTATGTTTAGACATTAATTTAGCTATCAATTATCTGGGGATTTATATATTAAAATTCTATTTATATAAAGGGAAACCTGTTCAGCTTATTTTTTAAAATAAATCTTGTTTGCCACTTGCTCAGTATTAGACATGTGGTGTTATGGAGCCAGGCTCTTCTCAATGTCATCTATGATAGGGAGAGGGACAACGGGTGTAAGCTGGAACATAGAAGATTCCCCATCAACCTGAGAAGGAACTTCTTCCCAGTGAGGGTGACAGAGCACTGGAACAGGCTGCCCAGGGTGGTTGTGGAGTCTCCTTCACTGGAGACATTTAAGACCTGCCTGGATGTGTTCCTGTGTGACTTGGTCTAGGTGATCCTGCTGTGTCGGGGGGATTGGACTGGATGATCTTTCTAGGTCCCTTCCAATCCCTAATGATTCTATGAATCTATGATATACAGAGATACCATGCTAGATCAGAACTGGTCTGGCCAAGCCCGTTGTCGCTGTCTATCTCCAGTAGCTTAAGGAGAAAACGTATGTTAAATTCATTTCTTTATTCTCTGAAAAAACATCCAGATTTTATCACACATTGTAGTTCTGGTATCGCCAGTCCAGAACAGTCTAGTGATAATAACAGTAGTATAAACTTTCACAGATAATGGTAAAATAAAAACCTGAAGACTCATTTTAAAATGAAAATGTTTCAGTTCATGCTTTTAATTATGTTTTTATTAAATTTAGAAGGATATACTGCATTCTGAATACAGTTAGATGATCACAAGGCTTTCTTATGTCAATATAGCTTGTACCTTTCAAATAACATTTATCGGTGTAATGGCAGTAATGATATGGTTTAGAACATTTTCTATGTTTCAAGAAAAATAAAATCACATAATTAAAACTTTTGAAACAAAGTAAAAGTTTTGCAGTAATGACACCATTGAATATAGAATCATTTATGCCAAAATGTACAGATGTCACAGAATCACAGAACATTAGGGATTGGAAGGAACCTCAAAAGATCATCCAGTCCATTCCCCCTGCCACAGCAGGATCATTTGGACTAAGTCACATAGGAACATGTCTAGGCAGCACAGGAACATGCACAGGGCCCTGGGCAGGACTCTGTCACCCTCACCCTGAGTAAGTTCCTTCTCATATTGATGTGGAACGTCCTCTATTCCAGCTCACACCCATTGCCCCTTGTCCTCTAAGAAGAGCCTGGCTCCATCCTCCTGACACCCACCCTTCACATATTGATCAGCATTAATGAGCTCACCCCTCAGTCTCCTTTAGCAATTATATTGTAAAAGAAAAGTGAGAAAAACACGTAGAATTTCCATGCCAGTAGAAATACCTGAACATGCTTACCTCCTTCTTCTCTCCAGCACTATATTATTATTCTTTTAAAAAAGAGTTTGTGTTACTAACTTCTTGAAGCTCTTGGAACCACATTCATTTGTCTTCAGGATTTGGGAAAGCAAAGCATTATTGCTTTCCTTTACACATGGAGGTCAGACCAAGGTGAATAGGATTTAAGACCCTCCCTTAACTTTCACGTTTTCTATTTGCCAATTTAGATTATTGCCTCATTGTGTTGATTATTGGCCATAAAACATATAGGCTGCAGTGGGAGTGCAAAATGGGGTTAGATACGGTTTTTGCCTCTGTCTTGGAAAATGAGACACCGTAGAATCATAGAATCATAGAGTCATCATGGCTGGAAAGGACCTCCAGGGTCATTGAGTCCAACCTTTTTCCTAGTGTCTAACCTCTAGACCATATCCCTAAGTGCTGTATCCACTCGTTCCTTAAGTGCCCTTCCTCCAAGGGCAGTGAGGAAAGGTATAGAATCCTAGAATTACTACAGATTGGAAGGGACCTTGAAATATCATCTAGTCCAATCCCCCTGACACAGCAGGATCACCTAGGCCAAGTCACACAGGAACACATCCAGGCGGGTCTTGAACATCTTCAGTGAAGGAGACTCCACAACCACCCTGGGCAGCCCCTTCCAGTGCTCCATCACCCACACTGCGAAGAAGTTCCTTCTCAGGTTGCTGTGGAACCTTCTATGTTCCAGCTTACAACCATTGCCCCTCGTCCTATCACTTCAAAAGAAGGGAGTAGGGTCCTGCAGATGTTTGCACTGTGGCTTAAAACTTACCTTTGTAGATGTCTAACAGTTCCTGAGCCTTGCAGAAAGGTACCAGGGTGTCTTAGTGTTGCAGACTCTACTGTGATGGGAAGGCAAATGTCGATTCCATGGATCCAGTCTTGGGTGTTGCATATCGCAGGCAGAACGCACCTATCTGGAATTGTATCTGAGACAATTCCTGTGTCTGTCAGCTTTTTGATGCCCTGAAGGGTGGTTGTAGTCAGACAGGGGTTGGTCTTTTCTCCCTGGCCACTGGAGACAAGACAAGGGGTTATAGTCTTAAGCTCCATCAGGGAAGCTTTAGACTTGACATTAGGAAAAGATTTTTCACTGAAAGAGTGATCTGGTTTTGGAATGGGCTGGCCACAGAGGTGGTTAAGTCACCATCCCTGGAGGTGTTCAAGGTGAGGCTGGATGAGGTGCTGAGTGGCATGATCTAGATGTTAGATGTTAGGATTACTGGGTTTATTTGGATTTAGGTTGGACTGGATGATCTTCAAGGTCTTTTCCAACCTTATCATTACTGTGATACTGTGATGCTATGTAATCCCATAACCACATAGTGAGTGTCTGCAAGCTGAGTCAAGGAGGGTAGGTTGAGTAGATTTTGATAAAGACTGTGAAGGAATCGATTCACCTGCTGAGCTGTCCGTCTGCATCTGGCATCTGATTACTTGACAAAAGAAGGTTTATGATAGCAATTTGTTGGAGACAAGTGTTCTAAGGCATTTAAGAAATCTGAGGAAACATGTTTCAAAAAGCCACCATTAGAAGAAAAGAAGTCTGATTATCGGAGTCTGAGGAAAGTTGTAGCCCGAGATTGTTTATTTTTTCATCTCCATTAAATTCCAGTTTCTCTAGGTCATCAAGCATATTTGGCACACATTAATTTCAGTGTTGCCAAGAGTGACCAAGTATGTTAAGAAATTTTAGGAAATTTGATAGAAAAAAATGGAATCAGAGAGTCTAAAGCATGTTAGGGATTGTTTCTGTACTACACCACTTTCAGACCTGTCAAAAACACCCATGCAGATTCTCCTATATTCATGACTATCCTGCTATGGTGTGTGAAAAAATTATTTAAAAAAATTTAAAACCATTATTTTTAAAAATTTCAACTTTTGAGAAGTAGTTTTCTGTCTTCCTAACTCTGCTATACTTAGACAACACATGCAATACTTAGTAAGGATCTCGGGAATGATGCTCAGAAACTTTTGCCAAACAAAAGCAGTGGAAATATTTTTTACAAATTATTCATTTACCAATCTATCTTTTTTTTCCTAAGTATTTTTCTTTTACTTTGCCACTTCTCTTGAAAGTTCATTTGGAACTTCACTGTTCTGTTCTTTGAACAAGATCCCCTTCTTCCTAACACATGAAAACACAAACGACCCCTCTAGTCTTTCTTTCAGACCCAAAGACAGTATGAAAAGCATGTTTGATTTTTAGGGAGAAGAATGCAAAACCTCTTGATGGTGTTAAATAAAATACCAATATATTAATTGATTGGCTTTTGGATTTGGTGAGCTGAAAATGACTGAAGAATTTATAGTTTTGTTTTGATGATAGTTTTACCAGCATAAAAGTTTGTGAATAAGCAAAAAGAAAGCCTAAAAGCAATATATAAAACTTATTGCTCACACTTTGCAGGGGATATGGTGGGTGTCTGCAAGCTTTGCACATGGTCTATATTTATCGCTTAAACAAGGGGGCCACTTAATTTTTTCA
Source organism: Rhinopomastus cyanomelas (assembly GCA_013400115.1). Classification (NCBI taxonomy): domain Eukaryota; kingdom Metazoa; phylum Chordata; class Aves; order Bucerotiformes; family Rhinopomastidae; genus Rhinopomastus; species Rhinopomastus cyanomelas. The sequence goes on from VXBP01004905.1 coordinate 43,334, forward strand.
CTGGAAACAGATGTTTATGGAATTTTACGCCTCTTATAATGTTTATTCACCTTTCACAATGACTTCCAAGGTCTTTCTATATTAAGTCTGTAGCAAAATCTAAGTTCACATCAGCATTTCTCTACTTCTATTTTTGTTTTGTTAGATGATTAACTTAGGGTTTTTCTTTAGAATTCTTTGTTTTCTTTTGAAAACTGAGTCTTTTCCCAACATAAAATAAGCAGAAAAATAAAATACTAGAATGCTTAGAGACGTCAGTAAAATTTAGTTCAAATTATTCCATTTTATATGAGTATATTATGCTGTCTAGTCCTTTTAAAATCTTATGTTATTGTAGAAAATTTATCAGACATATAAATGACTTCTCAAGACATTTATAAAAAGTTACACCTCTTAGGTTTTTAATTGTGATTAGTAAACCAAAGTTCCACTACTTACAATGTTATTCCACTCATTTATTATAATTTTTTTTTTTCTTGTCAAACAGGTATGTTTTATGAAGTTGTTCAGAGCTTCCCTCCAGTGGAGGAAAATGTGCAAGTAGATTCACATGTAAGCAGCCACAGGTGGAGAAGACACTCAGAGTCTTTCAAATCGGTTGACACTAACAGAGCCAGCATGGGGCAAGATTCCTCTGAACCAGGGAGTTTCACAGACCTGCTGCTTGAAGAGGAACGTGAGAACACCTCCCAGATTGAGGTAGAAATTTATTCACTTTATGTTTTTTTTTAAATTAATTTGTTACTTTTGAAAGGAAGTAAGTAAAAAATTGAAATGTTTACTTTAGCTTACTCCAATATTGGTTGACTCTGAATTTGTGACCCAGTCCCCACATGGAAGCCAGGTTTTTCACCTGTCTTGAGACTGGAGCCTGTCCTTTCTGACTTTTGAGGTCTTTTGAAGATGTTTGTGTCTTTACTGAAAAATTGCTACATGAAGTCTTGTGTTGCTGTAGTTCTCACTGGAGAAATGGAAAAGGAAGTAAAATTAAAATAAAATGTGTATTATTTTATAAAAGCTAGGGTAAACACCTCAGTTTGTAAAATTTTTATCAAGAGTGATATCCAGACATGAAAATTTTTCTTCCTGAAGAAACAAAAATTTGAAAAAAATCCAGCTTGATCACTGTGATAACTGGTTTATTTGTTTGTTGATCTTCCAAAGAATAATTTTGATTAGATCCATCTACATGAAAACTTGAGGCATTCTCCCTTTCTTTTATGGTTTTAGTCAAGTTTGGATATCTTGTTCACAAAATTTTAACCGTCGCACTGGACAAACGGGTTTTTTGTGTTTGTTGTAATTTAAGTTTCCTAGTTTGCACAGTAATAATTATGTTTCATCTTATAAACTCGAAAGTTGCTAGTTGGTAAATCATGCTTTTCAATAGCATGTTGATTTTGTGATTTGTATTTTACCCCTGTGTCCTCATCTGGCCATACTTGTAGGAATTAATTCAATCGCAACATGGCTTGATCTTCCTTCAAACTACTTGAACAGCTAGAGTGCCAGATGTTTTAGGTTCAGCAATGTTTGTGTAGCTGGTCTTGCCGTGGCTTTGCTAGTAGATCCCTATGCAGTGTCTCTGTTCAGTTGGGTTCTAAGATACATGAAGCAAAATGGGTTAGAGCTCTTATTCTAACATTCATGTATAGCTTAATTCAGGGTAACAATTAATATTTACTAGTGGACATATGGAGAACTTTCGTTTTCCAGCACCAATTTTCATGATAGATTAATGACGTTATAGCATCTTAAGCTCAAAAGTACATGACCCTTACTAAGTCTATTAAATTCTGGGGTTTATGTTCTGTCACAGCCCTGCCTTTCATGAAAGTGTCCCAGCACAGTAAGATAACTGAGTTCTGATTTTACACGTTATCAGATTCCATTGTAAATCCCTACTACAGCACGTGAGCATTTTACAAAAATCACCTTGATGCCCAGCTTTGTAGAGATGGCAAAGCATAAAGCAGACATTCACAGTAGAAGAATCCATATGTAACGAAGTCTTCTATAGTGTCGGAGCTTATCAGTGGTGCTGGAGAGAATATTGATTTAAAAAAAAAAACAAAACCCGCTTCTGTGCGCATTGCAGTTCTTGCTGAAGAAAATCCAGAGACTGAGTCCTACCTGTCACTCATACTTAATGACATCACTGTATCACAGATACTGCTTTTGTCAAGCAAATGTGGAAGACTTTTTTCACTGAAAATTAAACTACATTGCAAAGACTGCAGGAAACCTATAGAAGGTGGAAATGAGGACAGGTAGCCTAGGAGGAACATAGAGGAATTGTCTCCCCCTACAGCCAGGGGTGAGGTTAAGGAAGCCAAAGCCTAGATAGAATTAAGTGTGGCCAGGAACATCAAAAGCAACAAGAAAAGCATGGGAAAATGTGAGGCCCCCTGTAGAAGAAAACAAGTGACCTTATAAGCTGGATATGGGGTAGACCGAGGTGATCAATTAATGTTTTGCCGCATCAGAAGGCTCTCAGACCAAGCCTTCCAAGTCATAGAAGTTACTTGGGATTGGGAGAAAGAAGTACCAACCATGGTAGAGGCAGATCAGATTCATGACTGTATAATGAACCTCAAGGTTCACAAGTCTGTGGGACCTGGTAGACTCAACCAAGACTTCTGAGGGAACTCGTGGATGAAGTTTCTAGGTCATCATCATGATATTTGAGAAATTGTGGAAGTCTGGTGAAGTTCCTGATGGGGAAACGTAACCTCAATTTTTAAAAACGGAAAAAAAAAGGTAGCTTAGGCTAGTCAGTCTGACCTCTGTGACTGGCAAGGTTATGGAGCAGAGCCTCCTGGAAACTATGCGAAGGCACATGGAAAGTAAGGAGGTCACCAGTGACAGCCTGCATGGCTTCACTAAGGACAGATTGATTCTGTCAAACCTGGTGGTCTTCAATGACAGCGTTACAGTGTTGATGGTGTCATGGGTTTTATATCCTGAGACAAAATTAACCAGTTAATTTAGTTCATGTGCTAATGAGCTGAAACAAAAAGAAAAACAATGAAAGTTTGGAAACTACTTATGAAATGCAGTCAAAAAATGGAACTACATCAGGCCAAGAAACCTGCTCAAATTTCAAGCTGTGGCAGGTGGATAATGGTACAAAAACTGGCATTGTCTGTCTGGCCTTGTGCTAGGTATTTGACAATGTCCCACATTACATCCTTGTCTCTAAAATAGAGAGAGAAATGAAAGGCCATTGTGGAGAGGTTGGTGCTTGGCCTCTTCTCATAAGCAGTTAGTGACAGAACAAGAGAGAATGGGTTCAAGTTACAACAGGGTAGGATTGGACTTGTTATTAAGAATTTTTTTACAGAAAGAGTGGTCAAACACTGGAATGGACTTCCCAGGGAGATGATTGAGTTGCCATCCTTGGATGTGTTGAAAGATCGGTTGAAGAAGGTAGTATATTCGGCACTGGTCAGACCACACCTGGAGTATTGTGTTCAGTTCTGGGCCCCTCAGTTTAGGAGGGATGTCGAGGTGCTGGAACGAGTCCAGAGAAGGGCAACTCGGTTGGTTAAGGGGCTGGAAGATCAGCCCTATGAGGAGAGGCTAAGGGAGCTGGGTTTGTTTAGTCTGGAGAAGAGGAGGCTCAGGGGTGACCTTATCGCTGTTTATAACTATCTGAAGGGTGGTTGTAGTCAGACAGGGGTTGGTCTTTTCTCCCTGGCCACTGGAGACAGGACAAGAGGTCATAGTTTTAAGCTCCATCAGGGAAGCTTTAGAGTTGACATTAGGAAAAGATTTTTCACTGAAAGAGTGATCTGGTTTTGGAATGGGCTGCCCACAGAGGTGGTTGAGTCACCATCCCTGGAGGTATTCAAGGTGAGGCTGGATGAGGTGCTGAGTGGCATGATCTAGATGTTAGATGTTAGGATTACTGGGGTTTTTTTGGATTTAGGTTGGACTGGATGATCTTCAAGGTCTTTTCCAACCTTATCATTACTGTGATACTGTAATATTGTTGAGGGATCTGGTTTAGGGGTGAACTTGTAAGGCAGGGTAGATGGTTGGAGTTGATGATCCATAATCTTTCACAGTCCTCAAATATCAAGAAGAAATCCAGCAATGAAATACTTAGAGTGCAGCCATGCTGTATGTAAGGTTTGATTGCTTTGCACCATGAGAAGACTGAGGGAAACCTTAATTTTTCCTGTAAAGTAATAGAACAGAATGAATGATTGCAACAGTGTGACAGAAAAGGATTCAGTTCCAACCAAAAATCCAGCATGCTGAGCATGCAAAGTCAAATCAAACTTGATTGTATCTTATTTTCTTGGACCCATCCAGCGTAGTACTTGTAAGAAAATTTTGACTGTACAAAAAAATTCATTTTTTTCAGTGGTACATTGATTTGTTTATTCCTGCACTTGTCACCCAGAGCTCCTGCTTTTTATTGCTTTTGACTAAATTACAGTTGTTCCTGTCTTTCCTATTCTTTCTTTAGTTTCTATAGAAGCTGTTTGAAATGTAATTTTTAGAATCCCTGTAGTTTAGACCTGAAAAGCATCTTGCCCCTATCAGAATGGCACCAGTGGACTTCCTACTAGCAGCAAACTTTTTGCTGAATTTTACATTTTCTCCCAGACTTTCTGCCCAGAAGAAGGCTTCCCTCATATCAGCCCCAGTCTCATGGAATTGAAGATATCTGATTCTAACTCACAAAAAACAACAGAAGATATTTGAGAGCTATTACTCTCAGTTGCTGACAGCAGTGTCAGCATGCTCATTGTTCTGTTCTCACTGCAAGTCTGAGCAAGAAAAAAAAGTAGAAAAGATTAAATGTCATTCAGCTAGATTGCTGATAAATTCTCGAATGCAATGTATTCAAAAGTAGAAAACCTTGTTCATGCAATACTGAGGCCTCAAAATGAGCGCTATCATAGTCACATAGTGAGCTGTTAGTTTAGCTGAGCTTGCATCTGCTTTGTTCCTTTTTTCTCTTTGTTTTGTTTTTCCCATCACAATGCTTTAATGCTGATTGCATCTGAAGGACTTAGAAATAAAACGCAGCATTACTTACACTTGTTTTAAAAACACAGTCACTCCAACTTATTGCGAAGAACATTTTAAAACTACTTTTAAGAAAAAAATCCTTACAGTTTCAGGAGTATTTCTGTATTCTTTCCTCGTGCCAAACTATGAGAGAGACACTCTTCTTTTAAGCTCTTGTCATTTGACTTGCCATCTCTTCAGCCTTTAATTACCTATGTAGAGTTGTCCACTTGCTTAGCTTTTGAGTTTGTAGTTCAAATACTTGAACTATAAGAAGTGCAGTTCAAGTACTTGTATTAGTGTTTGTATCTTTCTTTCCCCTTCAGTGATACTCAGTGCTTTGAGAGTTAATTCCACGGACAGCATTTTACATATTCAGTCAGGGTAATAAAATCATAGAATCATTCAGGTTGGAGAAGACGCTTGGGATCATAGAGTCTAATCGTCAACCCTGCTCTACACGTTCACTCCTAAACCATATCCCCCAACAATACGTCTAAGTGACTTTTACATGCATCCAGGGATGGTGACTCAGTCACCACCCTGGGCAGCCTGTTCCAGTGCCTGGCCACTGTCTTCGTGAAGTAAAAAAATAAAATTGAGGACAGCAACAACATCCTTGCCTACACTGACAACAGCTGCTGCCGCTCCCCTGCAGACCGTTCTTGCTCCCCTAGTGCTGTCCAGCTCCTGCTGGAGGTGGCTGCAGTGGGGGTAACTTGGTGGTGCAGATATGCTCTCTGGTGGCACTAAACATCTCTGTATCAAAAGAGGTGTTTTGGTTTTGTTGTTTTTAAAGAGTCATTAAACATTGAAAAAGGCTGCCTAGCCGGGTGGTTGAGAGTCACCATCTCTGGATGTGTTTAGAGGTCATTTAGGTACATATAGTGCTCAAGGACATGGTTTAGCAGTGGGCTTGGTAGACTTACATCAGTGTTCAGACTCAATGATTTAAAAGTTTCCAACCTAAACAATTCTATGATGCTATAGTCATATTTGAATGTGTATTATAAAGTATATAAGTAATGAACATTCAGTACAAAAATTTAACCATTTCTAGGCTTTGAATTTTTATTTCAATTAAAGCATCTGTTGTGGAAGTGGGGGAGGATTTGAGTTTTTCAGAACTAAGATTTGTCACTGGAGTTGACCATTTATTTAGGCAGTGGAAGGGCAGTATTCCTCTTCCAAAATCCATGTTTGCAAAAAGTCATGTGGAAAAAAAAACCAACAAAACAAACTAAAATACCAAACTGACAATAACTTTGATTATTTTTTTACATTTCCTTTTTAATGTTGTTTTATTTTGGGTAGAGACCCTAGACTACATTATTGAGCTCAAATAGTGCTAAGCCCTTCCCTAGAATATGGCAAATGGTAAATTGTTTTTATTATTTATTTTTCTTACATTCTGAGTGAAGAAATGCACTTTAATTGACTTAGTGTACCCAATGTACTTGCAAAATCGTTATCATTAAAAAGTTGTATTCATTCTTGGTTTTAATTTTAGGGAAGTATTGTTTCTTGTTCACTGTTAATAATTAGTTAATCATGATTTTGGATGCATGTAAAGAAGTCATTCAAGACCAGGAGACAAAATTTGGGTTCCTGCTGTAGACATGTAAATGTCTTTTCTGAATCTTTGACTAAACTTTGGTCATCTAGTATAGTCTTGGAATTGCCTGAGTTAAAACTACTTTGACTGGAAAAGGTGTTTTACAGTTGCAGAGGTGGCATTACATCTGCTTTTCTGCTCTTTCAGAACCTATGTTACATTGTCTTGAAAATGTCATGTTCAGTTGTATATAAAATGCTGATGTTAAGCCAGCATAATTCAAGTCCCAGAAGTCTGCTTGGATGTGTGCTGTGCACAGCTGTGATGTTTCTGTAATGTTCTAGAGCATATGATTCCTCTCTACGGTATGCCATTAGGCGTTGAAAGCTGTGGAGCTCATGGGCACTGTATGTTACGGATGCCAGAAATTCACAAAATTAGACGAAATTGTGGAGTAGAAATTTGTCAAGAACAGAACACTGCAGTCTGAAGAAAATGAGGAACTACCAGTGTTTGCCCTGGGTCCTTCAGTATTCCTAGGCATCATTCCCAGTCACCTCTGGGGACTGAGAGAGAGTACAGCTGTTCTTGTACTTTCATTATTTTCACAGTTGGAAGCTTGAAAGTTAAGACAGATTTGGGATGTAGTGGAGCAACAGTCTTGGAATGTGCCAGAGTGGCACTGAAACCTACGCAGATTGCTTTCTATGTAGCAGAATATTTAGATGTCGTTTTTGTATTAAGAGCTAAAATTTGCTGTTAAATGATAGAGTAATTGAAGACTAGGATGTGTAGCGTTTTCCTGCCGTGTTCTTTATCACTTTTATTACACCCTTCTGAAGAGGTTATTGCTGTTTTTAAAAACATTCATCACATCTTTCAAGTTTTTCTTTTTGAAAATTACCTTATTACTTCAGAGATGATGGAGAATCATTTTTTTTTTTTCAGAAGGATCAAACCTCCCTTTTTCAAACTGAGCCATGGAGAAAACCATGTTCTTTCTTCATGTGAAAGAGAAAACATTTGAACTTTCTCAAAAAACAAAGTTACTTTAAGAGACATCCTAAGTGAAATTATTTTTGTGTGTGTGTGTTATTGCTGAATCTGGTATTGCACTGATTATTTTTAATGGCTATAAAGAGGAAACAGAATGTTACTTGATCTGGAAGCAGTAATAATCATACATTAGTAGTCCTCTATTCTTAATAAATCACACCATACAGTATGTCACTTGCAACTAGGATTAGAATCTAGGGCAATCGTTAACTTGCTCCTTTTTTTCCACTTCTCCAGCTAAGTTTTCCACCAATGATGTCACACTTTCTAGAAGGCCAGCAGACTGATATATCACTGTCTTGTTTTCCCTCAGCCTTTCAACATAAAAGTGATAAACTAGAGAAAAGCCTCCTATAATGTTTCTTATGGAACTTATTAGTTGCTTTCTTAAATCACCGTCATCTTGACAATTGCACTGGTTTTTGCTACAGTCTTCAGTTGAACTGAGTTCATTGCCAGCTCTGCAAGAAGCATTGCAGCAATGAATCTGTCAACTTTTTCATTGTTGTCAATCTAAATTCAAGAGGTTATTCTGGCAACTCAGGTATAGCTGAAAAACAAACAAAAAGAAGAGGCAGACACTGCAGGTGAGATTTTTCAATTCCCTTTAAAACCTGGGGTGGGGACAGAGATGCAAAGAAATTAAAAGTAAGTTTCCTCAATCCTAAGTAAAAGAATTCACAGTTCTCTGTGGTATCCTGAAATCAATTCCTCACGCTTAGCTATGTTGGCACACAGACATTTAATTTAATGTGCCAATGATAATGAATTTTGATAGCAAAAGAGAAGACAGGGGATTTAAAATTTAATGGAATCTGCCTTTGAATTGTCTTGATGATAATATTTTACATTTCCATATCCCTCTTCATCCCCAGGTTCCTAAAGCACATTACAATTATTCCAGAATCACTGAACTCATGACTGAAAGGAGCTATGAGCAATGTCAACAGACCTTGTACTTTCTTTCTGAATTAATTATTTCAGTCATACATGCCTGTTGTGGTTTAACTCTGCTCCAGCTGAAACCAGGACATATCTTGGCTCTTGCTTGCAGAAGTTCACTGAAAATAGATTCAGCTAGTGAAATCTGAATTTTAGTGCCGCCATGAAGGCTGGGAGGGGCTCTCCTTTTCTGTCACTTCCATTTTGTCCCTTTTCACCATGTTTACCTGAAGCATCCTAATGAAGGAGACTTGCATTAATTCAGTCATGCAAAAACCACAGTCCAGTCTAACACAGCACATAGCAAATTGTGCAGAGCTTGTTGGAGCAGGGAGTGGAGCTGAAGAGAGAAATGCAGGTAGGTGAGTAGAGCTCGTTGTACTAAGGTAGGTAATTCTGGTTTGGGTAGCACCAATTCTCAGGGACAGATTTTCAGAGCTGTAAGAGTTCTGCTGACGTTGATGGATTACTCTGTACCACTCTGAAAATCTTTCTTGTTTTTGTAATACAGGAGACTCTATTGTTTGTAATATCAAAAGAGAAACAACTCCTTAGTTCTTTCAAAAATGCCAGCTAAATGCTGTCAATTGCTAAAGAAGTTGCTGGTTAAGCAGTTTTACTAGCTGTGCTACTTCACAGGTACAATACAAAATAGTAAGTAAGAGGGTTTTGTTTCCTTTCTACTGTTACACCAAGTGCAGTGTGTCTAGTTGTTCACCGATAATCAGTGATAAAAACAGGATTATTTCTAGAGTGTGAAATTTGCAATAGGGATATTGGAGCGTCTACAGCAGTCTGCTTTGTGAATAACAAGGAGAAAAATAATAAGAACAGTAAGCTTCCACGTATTCACCAGGCTTTTTAGCAGCACAACATTTATCAGAAGAGATGTGAACAGGATTAATTGATGTTTGCTTCATGCATTTGTATGAAGCTGCATGACTTTTTACAAGTTCCCATTAAAATTTTCAAATAAATGAAAGTTGGTCTCTTAGAGCAGTGCTTCTGTAGCCTTAGCAACAAAAGCAGGAAGGGGAGAAACTGCAAATGGAATTCCTATCTGTCTGATCTCAGGCAGGTAGAGAAGTAAAATGTCACGAACAGTAAAATGCCATGACCTCTCATGGGTGTTCCTTTTGCTCCAGTACAGACAGCAATCTCCTTCACTGGAGACATTTAAGACCCACCTGGATGTGTTCCTATGTGGCTTGGTCTAGGTGATCCTGCTGTGGCAGGGGGATTGGACTGGATGATCTTTTGAGGTCCCTTCCAATCCCTAGTGATTCTATGATTCTGAGAAGATTTCTTGGGTTCTTCCTGCACCAGGTAAAGTATGTATGAGAATAAAAGTGCCTTTCAGTGCGCAAACAGGCATAATCTACCTCCAAAGTACTACTGCTGTGTTTACCCACATCCAGGAGTCAGGCAACAATGTGGCTTCCACACAGAAGCCTGGTGGTGTGTATTTGGTGAGCGACTAGCTGGTACAGTGTTTTACAACCAGTAAAGGTCCCTATTTGTCTAGAAAACAGCACCACAACTTTTACCGGTTTGCAATTGACTGTTTGCTTGAGTGAAACAACAAATTATTTTAGAGAATATTCATTTTGTTGAAAAAGTAATTCATGTACTTTACAGAGGGACTGCAGCTACAGTAATGTGACAAAAGGATTTATGGTATCATGGGACAAATCTTTAAGAAATGTTGGCTTTTGAGAATCATTTACTAAAACCACATACAGCGATCTCTTCAATATTCAGGTGTGAAATATCCTCAGTGGAGTCCTGTTACAGATGAATAGAGAAAAAGACACGTGAAAAAGAATGCTTGTTCCAAAGCAAAAAACAAGTTTCCAAAAAGCAGTAGGAATCAGTACTACAGCTTAACCACTTCAATAGTCACTTTCATTCTCACTAAAACAGGTACAGGTAATCTTGATATTCTACATATTGTCGATTTCAGCCAGCCCTATGTTTTACTAAATAAAGAGTCTAGTGTGTTATTTGTGAGACCTAAACTAGAAAGTGCTCTGATTAAATAGAATACCAGTCCTGGTTGCAAGGTGCTCTTTAGAGAAACCATGGTGATAGTGTGTCCTTGAGTGCTCAGGCGCTGTGATGAGCGTGCTGCTGTCTGGCACTGTGCTGAACAGCACACAGCTCAACTGCATCACTTCGGTGCTGAGTGACATGAACATCCAAGATTTTGAAAAGCTTCAAATTAGGCTAAGAACAGGTGGAAACCTACCAAGTTAATAAATGACACCAAATGACAACCACATTGTTGGCAGACTCCTGTATGTGCATAAACTCAGCAGTGCTACTTTGAAGGTAGATTATGCCTGTTTAAGCGCTGAAAGGCACATTTATTCTCATACATTCTTTACCTGAGGCAGGAAGAACCCAATAAAGCTTCTTGTTTTCCTGTTTGTACTGGAGCAAAAGGGGAATACCCCTGAGAAGTTACGGCATTTTATTGCTCATGACATTGCAGATGACACCAAAATGTCTGGAAGTATTCATCTCCTTGACGGCAGAAAGGCTCCATAGAGGGGCTTGGACAAGTTGGATCAATGGGCCAAGGCCAGTTGTGTGAGGTACAATAAGGCCAGGTGCCATGTCCTGCATTTCAGTCACAACAACCCCAGGCAATGCTGCAGGTTTGGGGTTGAGTGGCTGGAAAGCTACTGAGCAGAAAAGGACCTGGGGGTGCTGGTAGATAGCTGGCTTAATATGAGCCAGCAGTGTGCCCAGGTGGCCAAGAAGATCAACAGGAACCTGGTTTGTCTCAGGAGTAGTGTGGTCAGCAGGAGAAGGGAAGTTATTATGCCTTTATAATTGGCCCTTGTGAGGCCTCACCTCGAGTACTGTCTTCAGTTCTGGGCCTCTCACTATGGGAAAGACATTGAGATGCTGGAGTGTGTCCAAAGGAGGGCTACCAGGCTTGCGAGTGGTTTAGAGAAGAGGAAGCTAGGCATGTTTAATTTGGAGAAGGCTGAGGGAAGACCTCATTGCCCTCTACAACTACATGCAAGGGGGTTGTATAGAGGTGGGTGTTGGCCTCTTCTCCTTAGTAGATAATGACAAAGCCAGGGGAAAGGTGCTGAAGTTGAGGCAGGGGAGGTTTGCATTGGGTATTAGGACGAAATTCTTTAGAGGAAGAAATTCTTTACAGAAAGAGTGGTGAGGCAGTGGAACGGCCTTCCCAGGTAGGTGATAGAGTCACCCCCAGAGGTGTTTAAGAAACTTGTAGACGTGGTGCTTCATGCCCTGCTGTAGTGGCAGTCATGTAGGGGGTTATTTTATGTTAGTTGATCAGTCAGGTATTCAGGTATTTAGGTTTTTTGTTATTGTAGGGTGTGTTTGGACTCAGTGATCTAGGAGGTCCTTTACGGTCATGATTATTCTGTGATTCTGTAATGTGTGTTCCTGCCGATACAAATATCAGTTCTACCTGTTCTTACAACAGATTACCCTGTGATTTCAGCTGTGATCCCTGAGACAGAGCTTAGCTGTTCAGGAATTGAAACACAGTCAGTGTGGAAGCAGTTTCCTGCACTGTCCTATATAAATCCTCCAGATCTGCAAAATCTCAATTTAGATTTGCCATTTGCCTTCTTCATGTGGACTCTCAGGGCTGCCGAGTCTGGTAAGACCTGTTTTCTTCTTGTATCTTCCAATAAAGGAAGAGCAATGAGTGGGAAATAATGATGGCTTGCTGACACCAGCTTCTGAATATGTACCAGGGGAAGAATCATAGAATCATTAGGGATTGGAAGGGACCTAGAAAGATCATCCAGTCCAATCCCCCTGACAGAGCAGGATCACCTAGACCAAGACACACAGGAACACATCCAGGTGGGTCTTAAACATCTCCAGAGAAGGAGGCTCCATAACCTCCCTGGGCAGCCTGTTCCAGTGCTCCATCACCTTCATTGTGAAGAAGTTCCTTCTGATATTTATGTGCAACCTCCTATGTTGCAGCTTACACCATTACCCCTCGTCCTATCACTAGATGACATTGCGAAGAGCCTGGCTTCATCCTTCTGACACCCACCCTTCACATATTTATTCAGTGATTCAGTACCAGCAGCATGGCTTCACCAAGGGCAAATCCTGCCTGACAAACCTGGTGGCCTTCTATGAACAAGTCACAACATTAATGGATGAGGGGCAGGCAACTGATGTCATTTACCTGGACCTGAGCAAAACCCTTGACACTGTCCCGCACCACATTCTGGTCTCCAAGCTGGTGGAACATGGCTTTGATGGGTGGAACACTAGATGGGTAAAGAACTGGCTTGATGGCCACACCCAGAGAGTGGCTGTCAATGGGTCCATGTCCAAGTGGAGGCCAGTGACAAGCGGAGTCCCTCAGGGATTGGTCCTGGGACCAGTCTTGTTCAACATCTTTGTCATTGACATTATAGAGACATTGAGTGCACCCTCAGCATGTCTGCTGATGACGCCAAGCAGTGTGGTGCAGCAGACACACTGGAGCGCAGGGATGCCATCCAGAGGGACCTGGACAGGCTGGAGAGGTGGACACAAGCCAACCTGATGGGGTTTAACAAGACCAAGTGTAAGGCCCTGCATCTGGGTCAAGGCAATCTAAAGCACAAATACAGGCTGGGCAGTGACTGGCTGCAGAGTAGCCTTGGGGAGAAGTACTTGGGGGTGCTTGTGGACGAGAAGTTCAACATGAGCCAGCAGTGTGCACTTGCGGCCCAGAAAGCAAACTGGATCCTGGGCTGCATCAAGAGAAGTGTGGCCAGTAGGTCAAGGGAGGTGTTTCTCCCCCTCTGCTCTGCTCTGGTGAGACCCTACCTGGAGGACTACATCCGATTCTGGAGCCCTTATTAAAAGAAGGATGTAGACGTGCTGGAGCGAGTGCAGAGGAGGGCCACCAGGATGATCAGAGGGCTGGAGCACCTCTCCGATGAGGCTAGACTGAGAGAGTTGGGGCTATTCAGTCTGGGGAAGAGGAGGCTCCCAGGTGACCTTATTGTGGCCTTCCAGTACCTGAAGGGGGCCTACAAAAAGGCTGGGTTAGGGGCTTTTTAGGATGTCAGGTAGCGACAGGACTAGGGGGAGTGGAGCAAAGCTGGAGATGGGTAGATTTAGAGTGGATGTGAGAAGGAAGTTCTTCACTGTGAGAGTGGTGAGAGCCTGGAATGGTTTTCCCAGGGAGGTGGTTGGGGCCCCATCCCTGGAGGTGTTTAAGGCCAGGCTGTATGGGGCTCTGGTTAGCCTGATCTAGGGTGGGGTGTCCCTGCCCACGGTGGTTGGAACTGTATGATCTTGTGGTCCCGTCTAACCCTGACTGGTTCTGTGATTCTATAACTTCTTCCCAGTGAGGGTTACAGGGCGCTGGAGGGGACTGCCCAGGAGGTTTGTGGAGTCTCATTCTCTGGAGACGTTTAAAACTTGGTCTAGGTGATCCTGCTGTGGCATGGGGATTGAACTGGATGATCTTTCAAGGTCACTTCCAATCCCTAATATTCTGTGATTCTGTGTGACTCTGCAGGGTACTTGAGTGCTTTCTTCTTGAGTGTTAGATGAAGTTCTTAATCCCAGTGCCTGCAGACAAAGGATTTCTTCTTTTGTCACACCTGATTCCCCTCAGTCACAGGACATATTAACTGTTCTAAATGGATTTGTTAAGGCTTTGATAATCAATGGTGATGTCTGTAGGCAGTCTTCAGGTTCTGATGACTGTTGGTGTGGAATATGCATGCTTTGCCTACTACATATATGTTCCCAAATTCTTCCCATATCTGATATTAAAGAATGAAATTGGTGAAGCTGTTCTATAAATTACATGTTGAAATTCATATTCACTTAATGTATTTATTCATTGAATAAATGCTTTTGTTAAGAAACTGAACAGCAGAATTTATGTTTGATGGAAAGCACTTGCGGTACTTCTAAGTATCAGAGAACCACTCTTAACAATCAGGCTTCTGAAGCAGCAGCCACTATAAATGTCTTCCACAAGACTTTGATGCGATAGTTTGTGTATAGCTTATCTACTGAAATTAGAGCTTATGCCTGTTGAGAGGCTGGTTCAAATTAAGCTTTCCTCAGGGGATCTTCAGTTATCAGATCCCATAAAGACTATAGCATTGCTTTGTTATGATTACAGCCAAAGTACTCTGCGTTAAAATGAGGCAGTTAATGTGGCAGCAACATACAAAATGTTTCCCCATTTTCTGTGGCCTTAATCTTCCTATTGAGAGCTGTCTCAGGATAGATGTACTTTTCTCGTGCTGTCTCCTCTGCTCTGAAAGGCTGTTAGACTGGCGATTTCTCCATGAACCCTTGACATCCAGCCGTGCCTAAAGAAAAGGTAAATAAATGAGGAAATTCAGCTGCAATACCATGCACACATGATTCCTATCCCTTGGTCTTACAAAGTGTGACTGTGCATCTCTCTCACTCCATCTCAGTGCCTAAAAATGTGCAAGCTGAAAGGTGCTTTCGATCAACTGCAACACAAAGCTAGCTCCAGTCTTAGATTAATTGTCGTTTCTGTTCTCCCATTTGTGCTGGTTTTAGCTGGTGATGAAAAACAATGTTCAGAAATCTAAGGTAACTTTATAAGCAATATAGGAAAAAACTGAGAAGTCAGTTTTAGCCATATCTTACTAACAGGATAGGCAGAGATCAACTATCAAGCATTGCGTGAGATTTGGGTAAGAGTGGAAGTAGTTTTGAGGAAACTGGTTTTGTTGTGTATATGTGCAGAGTCTGCCTGTTGCTCGCTTCTCTTCCTAAAAAGGCTGTTCTTTTTTTCTGCAAAATGCATTGCCAGAAGTGCTCTTCTTCAGGGAAGTCTTTTTAATCCCTGGGTCATTTCCCACCTCTAAGTTTCTCAGTAAGTATTTTATTATTATTTTCTTTCTCTCTGAAAAGTAATCTATTTTAAAACATATAATTCTATGTTTTATCACAGAATCATAGAACATTAGGGATTGGAAGGGACCTCAAAAGATCATTTAGTCCAATCCGCCCACCACAGCAAGATCACCTACATCAACTCACACAGGGTTATATCCAAGCAGGTTTTAAGTGTCTCCAGAGAAGGAGAGTCCACAATCACTTTGGGCAGTCTGTTCCACTTCTCCATTACCCTCACTGTGAAGAAGTTCCTTCTCATATTTATGTGGAACCTCCTCTGTTCCAGTTTACACCTGTTGCTCCTTGTCCTATCACTAGGTAACACTGAGCAGAGCCTGGCTCCACCCTCCTAACACCAATCCTTTACATATTTATAGACATTAATGAGGTCACCCCTCATTGTTCTTTTCCCCAAGATAGAGAGATCCAGCTCCCTCAGCCTTTCCTCATAAGGCAGATGTTCCTCTCCATCATTTTTGTAGCTCTGCACTGGACTCTCTCTAGCAGTTCTGTGTCTTTTTTGAACTGAGAGGCCCAGAACTAGGCACAATATCTTACAATCACAGAATCGTTAGGGATTGGAAGGGACCTTGAAAGATCATATAGTCTAATCCCCCTGCAACAGCACATAGACCAAGTCACACAGGAACACATCCAGACAGGTTTTAAATGTCTCCAGAGAAGAAGACTCCACAGCCACCATGGACAGCCTGTCCCAATGCTCTGTCAATCTCACTGGGAATAAATTCCTTCTGATATTTATATGGAACCTCCTATGTTCCAGCTAAAACCCAATACCCCTCGTCCTATAACTAGATGACATTGACAAGAGCCTGGCTCCATCCTTCTGACACCCACTCCTCACATATTTATATATGAGGTTGTGGAGTCTCCTTCAGTGAAGACATTTAAGACTCACCTGGATGTGTTCCTGTGTGACTTGGTCTAGGTGATCCTGCTGTTGTTGGGGGATTGGACTAGATGACATTTTGAGATCTCCTCCAATCCCTTATGATTCTATGAAATACTAAGTCTTTTTTTGCTACTGAGAGCAGCAAACACTGCACTGCAAGTCAATATAGGGAAAAAAAAGTGCAAATTGTAAATGTGAGGCATAAGAAAGCTCTGCTACTAACCACAAGCAGTTGGTAAGGCCTTTGAAGGTCTCTTCCAATCCCTAATTATTCTTATGATTCTGTGATATTTATCAACATTAATGAGGTCACTCCTCAGTCTCCTCCAAGCTAGAGACCCAGCTCCCTCAGCCTCTTCTCATAAGGGATGTGCTCCACCTCCTTCATCATCCTCGTTGCCCTGCGCTAAACTCTCTCCAGCAGCTCCACATCCCTCTTGAACTGAGGAGCCCAGAACTGGACACAATACTCCAGGTGTGGTCTCAGCAGTACAGAGTAGACGGGGAGAAGAACCTCTCTTGATCTGCTAACCACCCCTCTTTTGATCCACCCCAGTGTGCTGTTGGCCTTCTTGGCCACAAAAGCACACTGCTGGCTCATGCTCATCCTGCTGTCCACCTTTCTCCTACACTGCTCTCCAAGAGGGCAGTTCCCAACCTATACTGGTACCTGAGGTTGCTCTTGCCCACATGCCAGACTGTACACTTACCTTCATTATACTTCATTAAACTTCTCCCTGCACAGGTCTGCAGCCTGTCCATGTCTTGCTGAATGGCAGCACAGTCTGCAGGGGTGTCAGCGACTCCTCCCAGCTTTGTGTCGTCAGCAAACTTGCTAACAGTGCACCCTAATCCCTCATCCAGGTCATTAATAAATAGATTGAATAGGACCTGTCCCAGTACCGACCCCTGGGGGACTCCACTAGATACAGTCCTCTAACTAGACTCTGTCCCACTGACCACTACTCTCTGGCTTCTATCCTGCAGCTTGTTCACAATCCACCTCACTACCCAATCATCTAAACTACACTGCCTCAGCTGGGCTGCGAGGATGCTGTGGGAGACTGTACTTAATGCCTCCTTTGCCTGTCTTCAACAACAGGGTAGACTGTCTTCAGGATGACTGGTTATCTAAACTGGCAGACAGGGACAGGGTGCAGTGTAGTTCCCCTGTTATCCAACAGGTTCTGGTTAGAGACCTGCTGACCCATTTGGATCCCCATAGGTCCATGGGACCAGATGGGATTCCCCCCGAGTGATGAGAGAGCTGCCAGATGAGCTTGCTAAACTGTTCTCCATAATTTATCAGGAGTCGTGGATCACAGGGGAGGTCCCGGATGATTGGAAGTTGGAAAATGTGACTCCCATACACAAGAAAGGTCAGGAGGATGATCCAGGAAACTACAGACCTGTTAGCCTCACCTCAGATCCAGGCAAAGTTATGGAACAGCTAGTGCCGAGTGCTATCATGCAACATCTGTGTGACAGCCAAGAGATTAAGCCCAGTCAACATGGTTTTAGGAGGGGTAGGTCTTGCTTGACTAACCTGATCTCCTTTTATGATCAAGTAACTTGACTGGTCGATGAGAGGAAGGCTGTGGATGTGGTGTACCTGGATTTCAGTAAAGCATTTGACAGTCTCCCATGATATACTCCTGGCGAAGATGGCAGCAAGGGGCTTTGACAGGAATGTTCTATGCTGGATCAGGAACTGGTTGGACGGGTGAGCCCAGAGAGTGGTAGTAAATGGTGTCACATCTAGTTGGTGACCAGTTATTAGTGTGTCCCCCAAGGGTCAGTGTTGGGTCCAGTCCTGTTCAGCATCTTCATTGATGATCTTGATGATGGGATGGAGTCCATCCTGAGAAAGTTTGCAGATGACACCAAGGTTGGAGCCCGTGTTGATCTGTTAGAGGGTAGGAGGGCCCTGCAGGGGGACCTGGACAGACTGGAGAGATGGGCAGACTCCAATAGGATGAGTTTTAACAAGTCTAAGTATCGGGTTCTGCATTTTGGTTATAACAATCCCAGGCAGAACTATAGGCTGGGAGTGGAGTTCTTAGAGAGTTCTCAGGTAGAGAGAGACTTGGGGGTGTTAGTGGACAGCAAACTTAACATGAGTCAGCAGTGTGCCAAGGCGGCCAAGAGGGCCAGTGCCATCCTGGCCGGCATTAAGAATGGTGTGGCCAGCAGGTCAAGGCAGGTTATCCTTCCCCTGTATTCGGCACTGGTTAGACCACACCTGGAGTGTTGTGTTTAGTTCTGGGCCCCTCAGTTTAAGTGGGATGTTGAGGTGCTGGAACGAGTCCAGAGAAGGGAAACTGGTATGGTAAAGGGGTTGGAAGATGAGCCCTCTGAGGAGAGGCTGAGGCAGCTGGGTTTGTTTAGCCTGGAAAAGAGGAGGCTCAGGGGTGATCTTATCACTGTTTATAACTATCTGAAGGGTGGTTGTAGTCAGACAGGGGTTGGTCTTTTCTCCTTGGCCACTGGAGACAAGACAAGGGGTCATAGTCTTAAGCTCCATCAGGGAAGCTTTAGACTTGACATTAGGAAAAAAATCTTTCACTGAAAGAGTGATCCGGTTTTGGAATGGGCTGCCCACAGAGGTGGTTGAGTCGCTGTCCCTGGAGGTGTTCAGGGTTAGGCTGGATGAGGTGCTGAGTGGCATGATCTAGATGTTAGATGTTAGGATTACTGGGTTTATTTGGATTTAGGTTGGACTGGATGATCTTCAAGGTCTTTTCCAACCTTATCATTACTGTGATACTGTGATACTGTGAAATGCTTTACTGAAGTAAAGATAGACCACATCCATCGCTTTGCCATCATCTGTCCACCTGGTTATGCCCTCATAAAAGGCTATCAGTTTGGTCAAGCATGACTTTCCTATTTGTGAAGCCAGGTTGACTATCCCCAATATTCCAGATGTGGTCTCACCAAGGCATAGTAGAGAGGAGGAGAACCTCTCCTTACAGTGCTTCCATTTTATTCTGCAAATACAGCTTTTAGAAAGCATAATTATCTGGTTAATTTCATAGCTTATTAATCTACAAATGATCGTATATATTCAGAGATACAGTCAACTGTCTCAACTTAGTGTTTCATGAGTGATTTTCTCAACTGTAATATATGCCACAAGCACATTCATGTACTTCAAAAGTAAGCCTAGTCTGTGATTTTTAGAAATATTTGGGCAATTTGTTAGTGCATTTTGTTAAAAATCCAACACCAGAAGTTACTTTCACAGGGATAAGTTTAGTCATCTGTCTTCTAACTCCATATCATTGAGAGATGTGGCTTTAGAGTTTATTCAGTGTTTTGTTTTTTCAATGGAAGTCTGAACATTGCAATTTCAGTACACAACAGCAAGTCATAGCACCTGAATATAGAGCCTGGGGTGGTTGGTTGATTGATTGATTTTCCATTGTTCATGTCACAGTCTACCAGTATTGAGAAATGCAAACAATACTGAAGCTACCAAATGTAACTTCTGGCTGGCTGGCTGATTTATAACAATTTGTTCTGTGAGTGTCTTTCTTCTTTTAGCTACAGAGAAGCTAAGGGCTTTTCTGCAGCGTGCTGTTGTACAACAGTGAACCTCATCCTTGGATGCCAGCTGTTTTTTTCTCTGGTTGATTTTACTTTTTTCAGTTACATCCTTATAGTTAATGGATATATTGCACAACGTTTTGTTCAGTAATGGCTCTGGCTTGTATCCAATTGGATCCTGTATTCAAAAGCAAAACATTGATGCAGTCGTATCTTATATATAGTAATGTTCTTTGTCTCCTCGAGATATAAGTACATTTCAGTGTTAAAGGGAAAAAAAACAGTCAAGAAGAGAATTAAACATGTAAAGTCTCATCATTATGTCTGTGATTCCATCACCATGCAATTGTGATCTGATATTTCATTGAGATGGAGCTTTACTGTTTAGTGTCTGTTTCAGCGCTGTTTTCATATACATCTTTGGCTACAATCTCAATCAGTAATTTGAAAACTTTTCAGAGGTATAGTGTTACTTTTAAATATCAAGTGTCGTTACTTTACACTATCCTGGTTGAGACACATCACCTCCTATGTTTGAAACTTTGTTCTGTTATGGGACAGTCATTACTGAGGAAGCAGTTATGTGGTGTATGGATTGTGTTTGGGACTATCTGTATACATAATGTATGAAATGGATGTTCAGTTACTGAATGTGACAAATATTATCACCAGAAGAGGAACATCTACAGAAAGTTTAATCTTCAGTTATGCTGAGCTTTCATGAATAGTGGATGCATTCAGCTTTCCTGACAAAATTCAGATGTAGTTGGGGAAGTATGGGAATATATTCAAGGTGTCATCAGTAAACATCTTTTGTGAAAATTCTAATAAATTATTTTTCTTTACAATCCACAATCAGAGAGCAAAGTTAGTATCAATAATTACCTCAAGTTAAAAATAAATTACTTCATCAAAAGGTTATGAGAGAGGTTCTAATAAATATTCCCTTTGTACGCAGAGATTTTTGACAGTAAACCTCCAACCTGGAGCATGAAGTGTCTGAAAAAAATCCTTTGCTTAAAACTTGTACTTCTCAATGGAAGAGAGGTGCTTCATACTTCATACATATGCAGCATTTGGGCAGGACTGTACATTTAGAGAAGGAATGGGAGAAAGCACGCATATCCTCAAAATACCTAGAAAAAATCAGACTTATTGAAGTAGTAATAGGCATGTTCTTTCATGTCATAACATGTTTCTACATTACTAAAATATAGTAAAAAGTTTGTTTTTCTTCACACTTGTAATCTGCAGAATTCTACGTCTATGTCATAGAGTCATAGAATCATTAGGGATTGGAAGGGACCTCGAAAGATCCTCTAGTCCAATCCCCCTGACACAGCAGGATCATCTAGACCAAGTCACACAGGAACACAGCCAGGCGGGCTTTAAATGTTTCATAGAATCATAGAATCATTACGGACTGGAAGGGACCTCGAAAGATCATCTAGTCCAATCCGCCTGCATCAGCAGGATCACCTAAACAAAGTCACACAGGAACCTATCCAGTCGGGTCTTGAATATCTCCAATGAGGGAGACTCCACAACCCCCCTGGGCAGCCTGTTCCAGTGCTCCGTCACCCTCACAATGAAGAAGTTCCTTCTCAGGTTGATGTGGAACCTCCTATGTTCCAGCTTACAACCATTGCCCCTCATCCTATCACAACATGAAACTGAGACAGCCCAGTTCCATCCTCCAGAAAACCACCCCTCAAATATTTGTAGACATTAATG
>VXBP01004906.1:0-10540 GCA_013400115.1 Rhinopomastus cyanomelas
TGCCAACAAGAGGAAGACAGGAGAGAGAAGATTGCACTCTCTTGCAGCTTGTCAGGGGGATTGTCCAGGTCCCACTGAATGGCAGAACAGTCTGGCATTTTGAAGAAGCTGAGGGAGTTTCTTTTACTTGTACCAGTCAGAAGACAGTGTGGGGTCATCTTAAGCCATTCATGAGTTACAAAAACCTTTTGTCATCAGTTAGTTCTGTTTTGCATTGCTGGACAGCAAATGTTTGCATTCAAGTAATCTCTCTTTTGTCTCCAAAGACTGACTTCTTTCAGAAAACAGCTTTCCACGGAGAGACAGCTGTCCAGTGAGATTTACCACAATGACAGTATCCTACAGATTGACTGTCAGAGCAGTGCTGAAGCTATGAGTAAAAAGATTAAAGAATGGTTTCGAACACACAAAAAATAACATGCTACTGTCATCGACTGCTGCTCTCAGAGAGGACAATGGGGACTGCGATAACGGTCTGTGATGTGCAATGCACAGCACCATGGATTCAGCCAGTGTCATCCAGAGCACCTGACACTAAGCTGATTACAAAGTCTCACTAAATGTGAGGCTGACTCTATATGACTCTCCTTTGCAACTTGTTCTTCATGTTCTATGTGTTTCCAGAGGGCTAATGGTATCTACATGTTTCTAAAGTTCAACTCTCCTTGTCCACAGCACCCAGAGGGCTGCAGAATGATAGGTAAGGTGACCAAGTAGCTAGACTCTGACAAGACTAAGACAAGAATGAAATACTCTGAAAAGTGTGAGTTAACTTTCTGTGTGCAGTCTAATGTCTGAATAATTTTTCTTGATGTTGTGAGGGGAACATACTGAAATTGCTCAAGTCTGGCAGTGGTTTGTGAACTTGGACACAGCGGGATAAGGATGAATCTTAGAGAAGTGTGTAGGCTATTCCTAGTACAAACAAGAGTTCATGCTTTGTGAACACTCACATTAATTTTCACTGAACACGGTTGCATTTATTCGAGAGACAAAGGAAAAATGACAACTATGAAAAATTTGTACATATCTGAATTAGGCAGAGCTTGCTGTTCTACTTGTCTAAAACAGTTAATAAAACAAAAATCAAACTACATTTAAAGAGAGAGCCACATGTGCAAAATAGTCTACTGTTAGCACTGAGTAAAGAAAAATTTATATCATTTAAAACACAGCAATAGGCAAAATATGAGCTATTAGACACTTTGGTCAAATGAGAGTATCATTAATTCTCTTATGTTAATTTTGTGATTCAAATAATGAAATCTCTGGAATGGGATTTTACTGATTAAGAATTGTGCTTTTCTATGATTGTTTAATTGGTCATTATTATGTGTTCCTCTGTGATCTGTGTTAGATAGTTTTGTCCTGCTCTGGCAGGGGGGTTGGACTCGATGGATCTCTATGGGTCCCTTCCAACCCCTAACATCCTATGACCCTATGATCCTATGACTGGTGCCAGTACTGACCCTTGAGGACTCCACTGGATAGAGGCCTCCAACTAGACTCTGTCCCATTCACCACTACTCTCTGGCTTATATCCGGCACCCAGTTAACTATCCAGCTCACTACTCGATCATCCAGTCCACACTGCCACAATTTGGCTGTGAGGATTCTATGTGAGACTGTGTCAAACGCCTTACTCAAGTCAAGATAAACCACATCCACTATCCACCTGGTTATGCCCTCTGAAAAGGCTATCTGATTGGTCAAGCATGACTTTCCCTTTGGTGAAGCCATACTGACTTTCCCTAATAACTCTCCTGTCCTTGATGTGCCTGGAGACAGCATCCAGGATAAATTGTTCCATCACCTTTCCTGGGATCGAGGTGAGGCTGACCAGTCTATAGTTACCTGGGTCCTCCTTCTTACCCTTTTNAGTTACCTGTGTCCTCCTTCTTTCCCTTTTTGAAGATTGGAGTGACATTTGCTATCATCCAATCCCTAGGCACCTCTCCTGACATTATAACTCAGCAAAGATGATGAAGAGTGGCCTAGCAATGACTTTCACCTTATCCCTTAACACTCACGGGTGCATTCCATCAGGGCCAATGGATTGTTGTCCATCCAGTTTGCATAACTTATCCCTAATCCAGTCCTCAGCAACCAAGCAAACTCTTTTCTTGTCTCAACTTCCTCTGGGGCCTCAGCAGTCTGGGGCTTGATATTAGGAGAGCCCCCAGCACTATAGACAGAGGCAAAGAAGGTGTTCAGTATCTCTTCTTTCTCTGTATCCTCTGCCTCCAGGGCACCCACCTCGTTCAACAGAGGGCCTACATTGCCTCTAGATTTAGTTTTACCAGCAGTGTATTTGAATAAGCCCTTCTTGTTGCCCTTGACTTCTCTTGCAAGGTTTAATTCCATGTAGAGGCCTTGACTTGCCTAGTTCTTCATAAGTTTGCCCAGCAGCTCCCTGTTTAACCACACAGGTTTTCTGGCTCCCTTCCTTTACTTCCTATCTGTTGGAATGCTCTTATCTTGTGCTTCAAAGAAACTAGTCTTTGAATGTTAACCAGCTATCCTGGGCCCCTTTACCTGCCAGTACCCTGTCCCATGGGATTTGTCCTAGCAATTGCTTGAAAGTGCCAAAGTTGGCCGGCCCTCCTGAAGTCCAGGTTTGATTCTGTTAGGCATTCTGTTCCTGACACACAAAATCATGAACTCCACTTTCTAATGGTCACTGCAACCAAGGTTGAGGGCCGCTCCAACCAGACCCTTCTTGTTAGTAAGTACAAGATCCAGCGAGTTAGTAAGTTAGTAAGTACAAGATCCCTCTTCTATTGGGCTCCTCCACCATTTGCATTAGGAAAATGTCACTAATGCACTGGAGGAACGTCCTGGACTGCGGATTGCTGAACAGAGCTTCCATCAAACATCATGGTAGCTAAAATTCCCCACAAGAACCAGGGCCTGTAGCTGTGAGGCTGCTGTCAGCTGCCTGTAGAAAACCTCATCTCATCAACTTCATTGTCCTGGTTTGGTGGCCTGTAATAGACACCCACAACAGTGTCAGCCATGCCAGCCTGCCCCTTAATCTGCACCCACAAATTCTCAACTCCCTCTTCATATGCCCTTGGACAGAACTCAATACATTGCAGTTGCTGTCTCACATAAAGAGCAACTTTACCACAATGCTTTGCTTACCTGTCCCTCCTGAAAAGGACACAGTCGTCCATGACCACATAGCAGTCACGCAAGCTGTCCCACCAGGTCTTTGTAACAGTTACCAGATCATAATCACCTGACTGGACACAGATTTCTAACTCCTTCTGCTTATTCCTCATGCTGTGTGCATTGGTGTGCAGGCATTTCAGTGAGTGAGCTGAGCACTCCAATTTCACCCTAGAACGACTACAGTCCAACTGCTTTTCATTAAGACCAGAACTCTGTCATACTGGTGCATACCCATCAACTATCCCACCCCACTCTGAATCTAGTGTAAAGCCCTCTGAATGAGCCCTGCCAATTCCTGCCCCAGAACCCTTTTTCAATTCTGAGAAACCTCTCCCATGTGCACCTGTCAGATCTGCTACCTTATAAAACCAACCATTATTAAAGTTCTCTAAGCCCTGTCTGTATCACCAGTCTTTTAGCCAGGCATTTAGGGCCTGAACCCTTCTATTCCAGACCATGTCCTCACACCAAAATGGAAGTAATGAGGAGAATATAATTTTTGGCCCAGACTCTTTTATCAAACATCCTAAGGCCTTGAAGTCTTTTTTCATTCCTCTTAGGCTATGCAATACAGCTTCCTCCCCACCTGTGTGGAAGATCAACAGTGGGTAATAGCCAGCTGATCTCACCAGGTTAGGGAGCATTCTAGTGATATCCCTGATGAGAAAGAATTTCTTCACAGTGAGGGTGACAGAGCACTGGAATAGGCTGCCCAAGGAACTTGTGGAGTCTCCTTCTCTGGATATGTTCCTGTGCAACTTGGTCTAGATGATCCTGCTATGGCAGGGGGGTTGGACTAGATGATCTTTCGAGGTCCCTTCCAATCCCTAATGTGACCCTGCGATTTAATGCTTTTCATGCTTTCAGTAAAATGAGTCACTGCTCCATCGCACAAATAGATGAGACTGACAGATTTGTTCATGTTATTGATAGAGCTGAACAATCTAAAACATAATGTTAAGACAAACTGTTCACTGAGACTCAAAAAAGCAGATTTCTTACAATCTGTCACATTGTTTAACATCTAAATAATTAATAGATTAAAATTTCAGATCTAAAAAATTGTTTAAAACTAATTCTTTTACACTATGCTATTGCTGTTTATTAGGTATTAATCATATTTCTACTAAGAGTTCATACTTATGCTCGTAAAACTTTTTAATTATTTACTTCAGGGGACAATAACATATTGACAAGCCTTAGGTGACCAACTGCACAGTAAAAACTTATTTGCGAAATTATTTTTCCACATTTTTTTGTGAATGCATACCAGTAGGATATAGTAATGCCTTTCAGCAAAATTTTATATCATGTGAATGATAAAACAAATATGTTGGTGATGAAGTAAAGCAGGACTTAGTAGAATATAACACAATATAATAAATTTTTATATTGTTTATACATAGAGGCCATATGCTAGATAACTAAAAATGAATGGAAAGAGGGTGCCTCAAATGCAAATTGTGTTACCATTTAAAGAATTTTTCCATAAGGAAGTGTAGGACTAATTCAGAAAACAGAGAAAGTTCATATCTAGTATTACTCAGTGGAAATAATTCTATCTCATTATTTTTCTCAGATGCTCCATTAGCAGAATAACTGTTGAATGAACTGTTCAAAGCTAAAACTTCACTACGTGAGCTGACATAGAGTTGAGTGGAAGAGACACAGGGTTGTGCAAACGTTACCCATTTAACATTCACCTGGATCATCAATACAGGATCATTTCCTTACCACTACACACTAAATAAGAAGTCACTTCCTCCCACCAGTTAATTATTTGAAATAGTACTAATAATGTAGTAATACAAAAATCTCAGCCTGCTGCTATAAGACAGAAGTCTAGTGAAGCTTGAATGAAGTAATTTGTAAAAGCAGTAATAATTTAATTTAGTTTAGGAAAAAAAATCATAAATACTTTAAACTGAAGTAGTCAAGTAGCAGGCAAAACCATGCTAAGGTAATCTGAAGTCTGAAACCACGGTCTTAGGTTTGAAAGTTTTTGCTAACATCTTTTTCAGTCCCGAGCTAAGTGAAAAAAAATTGCCTATATTCATGTCAGCATGACAACAAGCTCTGCACTATCTTTCTGGTTTAAGCATTAAAAATGTCAAACAGATCTAAACAAGCAAGGAGGCATATTGTGCTGCTCTTTTTTGCAACATAACAAATATGGACAAATTGTTCAGTTGTGGAGTTAAACACACCTGCAGCATCCAAACTCTGAAATAGCACTTCATTCTTCAGACTCTAAAACTATTTCTCTCTGAAGAGCCTTTTGTGACAGGAACACATAGAAAGTCTGTTGGCTGTAGCTCCACAGAGAAACATATCTCATGGTTCCCTGCTGCTTGCACAAGTAGAATATCATGAGCACCAGGAGCGGGGCTGCCATGGACAGATGAGCTGGGTCTCTTTAGCTTGGAGAAGAGGAGACTTCATTAATGTCTACAAATATTTGAGGAGTGGGTGTCAGGAGGATGGAACTGGGCTGTTCTCAGTGTCATGTAGTGATAGGACGAGGGGCAATGGTTGTAAGCTGAAACATAGGAGGTTCCACATCAACCTGAGAAGGAACTTCTTCACGATGAGGGTGATGGAGCACTGGAACAGGCTGCCCAGGGGGGTTGTGGAGTCTCCCTCACTGGNCAAGACCCGACTGGATAGGTTCCTGTGTGACTTGGTTTAGGTGATCCTGCTGTTGCAGGCGGATTGGACTGGATGATCCCTTCCATTCTGTAATGATTCTATGATTCTATGATTCTATGATTCTATGATTCTATGATTCTATGATTCTATGATTCTATGAACAGGTGAATGTTTTCTGGGATGTGGTTTTAATTTATGCAGCTCTCTGAGAGCTCATCCTGAGGATATTAAACTTCAAAAGACTGAAGGGCACTTTTCTTCTTCAAAGAATTATAGAATCTTTTCGGTTGGAAAAGGCCTTTTAGATCACTGACTCAACTATTAACCCAATTATGCCAAGTCCAACACTAAACCATGTGCATAAGGTCCAGATCTACATGATTTTAAACACCTCCAGGGGTGATGACTCAACTCCCTTCCTGGACAGCTTGTTCAAGGGCTCATGACCCCTTCAATAAATAATGTCCAACCTAAATTTTGTCTGCACCTCCCGTCAGAAGGTATGTATGATTCTGATCCATGTATAACATTAGAAAGTGTTTGAAAATTGGAAGGCAAACCTGGATAATGGATAGCCTACAGAAAATCATGAGTGAAGACTGTAATCAGCATTAAGGGGGTGAACTAAATCATAGGGTGGTTTAGTCAATAGCGAGCAGAATTCAGCCATGCCAAACCTTAGAATCATTGAATCATAATGGGTGAAAAGGACATGCAGGATCAGTTCCAACCCTCATTCAAACTGTGCTGAAGCAGCCTGTGAAAGGCACCATGTCAGAGGACAGAGGAAATCCTGGTCTTCTGTGATACTGAATACATTCTGTGCCTCTTCAGCAGGTGTCAGCCAGTAAAAGATTTTCATTAACCCTACAGATACATCCATTTGTGAGAACAATACAGGATGATCTTCTGTGTGTAAGCAAAATACATGAGCATGGTCTGTGAATCTTCCCTTTCTCAAGAGCTGATAGCCTTTGCAGAACTTAAGTGCTCTTGCACCTGAAGCAAGAATTCTTGAAACTGTTTCCATATAGGTCTTTTTAAGAGGCTTGGTTGTTCCTACCTGTAGGGTATCAGTCCTATCTTCAGCCCCATTTCTCTCAGACAAAGGCTGCAATGCTGTAGTATATGGTGACAGCTGTATAAGAGAGTGATTGCAAAAAGTTAAAACTAGATCCATGCCAACAAGCAAACTATCACTGAGTACAACTAAATAGAGGTGTGCTTCACAGGCAAGTTATTGATGAATGGCATTTGCATCATCACTGGACATCTTTTCAGAACTCACCAGCAGTTGTTTTTCAGCCAGAAACTTTTAAAGAGCTACAATTTAACTAAGGAATAAAAACCTCACACATTAACAGCATTATTTATTTATTTATTTGTGTTCCAAATTTTTCATCTGGCCTGGTTTCAAAATCTTGCCTGGCACAGCAGTCTTCAATTTCAACTCAGTTACACATGGACTTTCTACCTGGTAGATATTCAGTTCTCATCTGGAAAAGGTTAATGTCTGGTTATTGAAAGTCAACTACCTCTGCTACTATAATTCTGAAACTGTCTTTAGGTCAGACCATTTCAAGTGAGGACTGTGTAGGAATTGATTCAAACAAGCATGCCCACACAAAAGCTGAGAAATGCTATATTTTTGTAACTTTTATATAAATGTTATATATATAAAATCTTACATTAGCATGAACATCCTTTCTTAAACCTCACTGATAATAACAGAAGTCACAAGGATTAAAAAAAGGGGACCCTTTCACCTTTCAAGGAAATAAAAACATTCATACATTCAAAACATAAAAAATGTGTATTCTAAAAACAACAGCCCATCTAATCTTCTTGAAGAAAATGCATGTTCAGATACAGTACCAAAATTAAAGGCAACAGAAGCAATATGCTGTGCTGTAAGTAATTGTGCAATTACAGGGGCTGAAAGTGAAACTGGAGAACAAATATCCAGAACACTTTTTTCATTGAGCAACTGAAAATTGGAAGAGAAATAAGATAACCATTAAGAACTGAGCATACTTTACGTATAAGCTAAATAGTATCTTACCAATAGCATTAGCCACTTAAGTCAATAGCTCAATAATAAGCATATATCACAAAGGTAGTGCTGAAGAGTAAAGTAAAACAGTAACAAGGAGGCTGTTGGACAATTTTAAATTGTATTTATGCTTGCCTTATCTACTTCGTCACATGTTTTGTATGTAATAAGGAGATGGTACTCTGAGGGGAAGGAAAGACACAATACAAAAAGGAAAAGAAAGAAAATTAGCAGAATAGCTTTTTTTCTTAGCTGTTTTGTCAAATTTTGGGACACACATCTCTTAAAGAAGCTGGATGGACACTGAGAGAACTGAGTCTGAGCTACCTATATCAATATGGAATTATTTTTTCTAATGGTACCTTTACGTTTGTCTGCTTTCTCTTGTTTGAGGTGCAAAATATGACAAGTTCTTGTTAAAATATTAATCTTTATATTGTATTTAAGATAAGTGTAGTTTTAGCAAGTTCTTTTGCCTGTTAAACATCTTTCTGTTGCTCTGACTAACTTCAGCCTGCTCCAGGTTTTGCTGAGAACAAAATTGAGCTGGGTTTCTAAGGTCTTCTTTGAACTTCGATTTCACTGCCTAAGAAAGGCTACAGTTAAATTAGAAACTTTGACAAGTTTCTAAAACACCGTCTTATGGATGTCTTTCTCCATGAAGTTTTGGGTTTCAAATTGCATACATAGTATGTGCTGTTTAAATTTACTCTTCCTTTTTCTTCCTTTTTTTTAATGGAACACTATAGCTATGTGTGGGATAATTACTGGAGGTAACTTGAAAATTGAACTTATATTGGAAATGGAGCATTATTTGCACATTGGGGGAAGTTCTGAGCCTCCAGGGGGGAGTACAGCTGGAATGCAGGAATCCCTTCCTCCAGTGGTTCCCCAGACAAATAAATCCGCCACCTTGGAATCCACACATGGGAGGTGGAATGGTGTGGAGACAGCAAGGCCCACTCCTATGATAAGATGTGCCACTGTGGCTAAGCCCTGTGACAAGATGATGTACAGGGATGGGAACTAAGTGGTACTTCGAAGGAGATAAGCTCTACTTTTACAACCCTGAGACATAATTCTGTCATCTTTTGACAAACTGCTACCCTTTTGCAAGCCTTGCTCACTATATCATTATGATACCAAAAACACACCTCTGTCCCAACACCTACCCATCTCTGAGGGGTGATACTAATCAGAAACAAAATATGTGTGACTAGAGCCACTCAAGCTCCACCTTGAAGACCAAAAATTAATACAAAACAGCCCAGCAAAAAGGGAATTTGGAGAGGAAAAGTTACCATCTTGAACAAGTCAGGAAGGATTCGTGGACCTCTGACTAGGGACGCCTTAGGGTAAGATACAAACCTTCTCGATAACAGTATAAATCTTTATAGAGTTACTTTTTAGCCTAACACTTTAGTACAGAGTTAATTTTTAATCTAACACTTTGGTAATTTTAACATTTGTGTACACATATTTTGCATACAGTGCTCATCACTGGCAATCCATAAGGAACCTGTAAATCTGTTGCTCTGATAAATTACCCCTGTTCACGTAAACTAGCCTCGCTGTTGCTCTCTGGACCACAGGCTGTGACTAAGCAAGAACAGAACACACTATCAAGTCAATCCAAATTGTACAGACTCATAGTGTGGCACTAACCATACTATGAATCTGACCTAGTTATCGGACTCAGACTGTGAAATTGGGTATTGCTAAGGATTTGGACCTGTAAAGTGAAGGGGTTTACTCCCTGCCAAATCCACTGCTTTCTTTTAACGCCACACTATGGAAGCCACTGTGTCAGCTTTTCATACCCATTATCCCAGAAAAATCTTCTGATACTAGACTTCTGCATGAATGAATTGTTGTGAATGACAAAATGGCCTCTATTTGCTTAAGAACAGCACAAAAGATTCATCAGTCATTTGAATCAGAATTTAATCAATATATACCTTCTCTGGGGATGAAATCCCTGTTTTTCTTTTGCTTGAGAATAATCAGTCATTTAAGATGTCTACATATTGACTCCAAGAATCGTAGAAGTATAGACTCAGACTCCTAGAATCATCACAGTATCAAGTATCACAGTAATGATAAGGTTGGAAAAGACCTTAAAGATCATCCAGTTCAACCTAAATCCAAAAAAAGCCAGTAATCCTAACATCTAACATCTAGATCATGCCACTCAGAATATCATCCAGACTAACCTTGAACAACTCCAGGGATGGTGACTCAACCACCTCCGTGGGCAGCCCATTCCAAAACCAGATCACTCTTTCAGTGAAACATTTTTTCCTAATGTCAAGTCTAAACCTTTCCTGATGGAGCTTTGCAGCGGCCGGAAGGGAGGACGCTCAGCTCCACATTCAAACCATGCGGCAGCAGCGAAGCACCTTCATTTCCCGAGGAGCTTTGCAGCGGCCAGAAGGGAGAAGCCTCGGTGCGACTCTCCTTCCAGTATTTAAGGGCAAGAGCCTCCGGGGGAGCACGGCGACCCCAGAGCACGGCGAACAGGAGTAGGTTAACAGGATCATAGTGAGGCAGTTTGCACAACAGTTCACACAGGCAGGGCGCGCAGGCAGGGCTGCAGACGCCGCTGTGTTCTGTTAGGTCGTGCTTCTGACTTGCTTTCAATCTTCTCTCTCCTGTCTTCCTCTT
>VXBP01004907.1:0-31172 GCA_013400115.1 Rhinopomastus cyanomelas
GCTTAGTTCTGCTGGTCAGGTGGCCTGTAGCAGACATCCCTGTGATGAGGGTCAACTCCACATATTGGGACCTCAGTTCCCTTCCTTCTTTTGCTCTTTGTGGAGGAGGTTGTAATATTACTTGGAAACCTCACCGATTTATGCGACTGTGCAGGACCTCTGGAAGAAGTTGCCTATCATCTATATCCCTATCCTATTAGAATGGCTGTCTTCCAGGAACCTCTCCTTTCTCAGTGGCACATGGTGAGCTGAGGCAGGCAAAGCAGGTGTTTGCCTTGTGCCACGGCCTTGCACTTGCCTCCGCTCATTCCTCCTACTTGGGCTTCTATCCTCCATCTGAGAGGTGCAGGATACAGAGGCCGCTTGATTCTGGCTGTTATTTGGCTGTTGTCCAGACTGCAGAGCCTGGCTCCACCAGTTTGTCTCTATTTCCACCTCCCTAATGCTCCTGAGCCTTTCTACTTCTGCTTGTCGCCTTTCAACCGCGTCTTGCAGCTGTGTTGCTCAGTTAAGCGGACAATCTACCTGCTCACATTGTACACAGCCTAAGAACACTGAGAGGCTGTGACATTCCCTGCAGCCTGTCACCTGCACAGCCTCATCTTTCTGGGGGACCTCTGTTTGGTGACCCTTGCCTGGTCTTCCTCTGCTGCTGGGTTGACACATTTTTTTGTCTCATGGTGGCTACAGAGGGCTACTCTGTTGCTCCATGTGTTCTCTGTGTGAGCACAGCTTCTGGATGTTGGTCTTTTCTAGCTTGGAACAAGCACAGGCACAGGAATGGGCTGCCCAGTTTGGTGGAGGAGTCACTATCCATGGAGATGTCTTAAAAACAAGTAGCTAGAACACTTGAGGCCAGTGTCTAGGAGTTTGCGTGATGTTGGGATAAGGGCCAGACTTGATGACCCTGGAGGTCCTTTCCAGCTGTGACGATTTTATGATTCTATGATTTTAAGTGATAAGAGAAGAGGAAACATCCTCAAGTTTCACCAGGGAAAGTTTAGGTTAGACAGAAGGAAAAACTTCTTTATTGGAAAACATATTGAAACAGGATGCCCAGTGAGGTGGCTGAATTGGCATCCCTGAAGATGCTTAAAAGTAATGTAGATATGGAGCTTAGGGACAGGGTTTTAGTGGTGGGCTTGGTACATTTGAGTTAATAGTCAAACTCAAAGGTCTTAAAAATCTTTTCCAACATAAATAATTCTATGATTCCATAAATTATCTCCTAACATCTAAGAAATACATTGAGCATGATGTTGAGTTGGATGTTGAAGTACAAGGCAACCAGAGGATCAGGCATGGCCAGCATGGCTTTAGGAAAGGAAGGCCCTGCCTAACCAATCTGAGCTCTTTCTATGACTGGGTGACCTGCCAAGTGGATAAAGGGAAAGCTTTGGATGTAGTCTACCTAGATTTAGTGTCGCTCGGCTAGAGGGTAGGAGGATGCTGCAGAGAGATCTGGATAGGCTGGGTCAACGGGCAGAGGCCAACAGGATGAGGTCTAACATGGCCAAGTGCAGAGTCCTACACTTTGGCCACAATAACCTACTGGAGCTACAGACTGGGGTTGAGAGGCTGGAGGGTGGCCTGGCAGAGAGGGAGCTCACAGTACTATTTGGCTGAACAGGAGCCAGCAATGTGCCCAGGTGGCCTGGAAGATGTTTAAGGACAGACTGTCTGTGGCCCTTAGTGCCGTGGTCTGGCCGACATAGTGATGTTAGGTCATAGGCTGGACTTGATCTTGGAAGTCTTCCTCAGTCTCAATAATTCTGTGATTCTGTGGATGAAGATTTCTCCATTTTCCATGTGTACTGTTTAATTTCATTTTTTAAACAAATTTTCTTATATAAAACAAAGTCAAACTACAATAATGGAAATAAAATGTTTAGCAATTATTTTAAATTCCACTTGCTATATGTGGAGGTAGGACACTTTATGATTTAGGGATGATCACAAAATTCACAAGTGGTGAAACGCAGAGAAACCGTCAGTGCCAATTACACAGGGTTGTAACCCTTGAGTGAAAATAAATTGGTTATTCCAACCACCTCACACTGCATGTGTAACTCACATAATCTTATCCTGTCTCCTTTTATTTATTATCATGATTTCAATACTTTCAATTACCAGTGCTGGCTACTGTTCTTGTATTGACACCTGAAGTAACTTTATATCTAACTGGCACAGCACTAACAGAGAGATTAACATCTGTAGTAACACTAAATATTTGTGCACAATCTTGTAACTATTGCCCTCTGAAAATCTGAAAGCACTTAATAAACATACGTTAAGCTTGGTAACTGGGCCTTTTGTAAGGTAGCAAAATCTATCTCGCACACTATTCTACGCTGAAAGACCAAAAAAAAGGCACTTGATCCCAGCTTGTATAAGGATCACAGTATCACAGGATGTTTGAGGCTGGAAAAGACCTCTAAGATCATCAAGCCCAGCCTAAGGCCTAACATCACCAAAACCTAGACCATGGCACTAAGTGCCACATCCAGTCATCCAGGATGTCACATAAAATGAGGAAGCAGATGGACCCTGAGATCTAACAGTTGTAAAATGAACTGACATGGATTCTTTTTCCCTTTAAAATGTGATTAGAGATGTTGAAGATCTTCGGTGATGACAAAATGCAAATGGCTTTTGTAAGATGATAGTGTGACTGTAACCACTACTGGAGAAACTAGAAAGGAAAGAATTCCTTTACAACAATTTATTTCATTCTCATTAGGACATAGTTAGTGGTACTGAGCAACCCTACGACACGCCTCTCTTCTGAATTACCTTGGCGAATACACTGAATGGCGTATAGCGCGTGGACGTGTTGCAACACACTACACATTCCCTTCAAGGATAAACTATGACAGAACTAGGCAGATTTGAAGTAAAAATGGTCTTAGGAGATATTTGGTTAAAAAGAAATAAATGTAATACTCTCTGGGTTAAAGAGAAATTATTTCATGCACTGACCCAATTTACTTTCCAAAGAGTAAGATGAAATTATCCGAATAGCATCAGGTTCAGATTTCTTTTTGTCAGTGTAAACATCTTGTAAATTAACATAAAGAGAAATGAAAAATATTGGTAAAAACTGGAAAACATTTTATAAAATTAGTCACTTTTACAACTTCAGTCTCCAGGACATACAGATCCACCAGCGATTACTTCGAACACATAGTGTCCCAAATAAAAGCAGTATGGCCAGTGTTTTGTTTGAAACATCTCTTGTTGTCAGTGAGGTTGGACTTAGTCAGGGCTTAGCAGAACATCCTTTGGGTAGGAACTACATCTGTGAAAATGTGCAACAGGCCTTGAAGCAGGATTGTGAAGGAAGTGGGAGAATGGCCGAACTGAAAAATTAGTGGACCAATATATGTTCTTGTCTTCCTGATGTCAGTAGGACTTTTGCCATTGGTCTCAGCGTTGCCAGGAGCAGCCTCAACTTGCTTTG
Organism: Rhinopomastus cyanomelas; assembly: GCA_013400115.1. Taxonomy (NCBI): domain Eukaryota; kingdom Metazoa; phylum Chordata; class Aves; order Bucerotiformes; family Rhinopomastidae; genus Rhinopomastus; species Rhinopomastus cyanomelas. The sequence continues at coordinate 3,461 of VXBP01004907.1, forward strand.
TTTTAGGTTTTATCTACAGTTTCATGGAGACTGGCTGCCTTTCAGGGAAACCATAGAACCAACAAAGGTTTCTCAGAGTTTTGCCTTCCTAATATGTCTCTGTAAGACTGTTCTTAATGAAAAACTACTGCAATCCCTTAAGCACACAGGGCAATACTTGTTAAAAATTATTATTCAAACTTGGAGTCAACCTTCTTCTTCCAAAACCCATCATTACACCTTCTGTCCACACTTTTACTTAAGGTTTATTCCCTTCTCATAGCAGTCTCCAGTCACACCTCTAACTGACTGGGAATGCTGTTTTCCTTTAGGAAAAGAAAAAAAAAAGCCAAGCTAGCCAGAGCTGGGCCTGTTTATGAAGGGTTGGCTGAACTTTGCAAACTTTACCAAAGAGGGAATCCTTTCCCACAATCCATTTCAAGACCAACCCCTTTGATGTCACAGCTGGCTCAAGTAAACTCATTTCCTCCTTCCCTAATGTGCGTCTGATGCAACTCTGGCAGGCTGGCTCTCCCTGCTGCTGCTGCTGCCTGGTTTGAAAGGAGGCCAGCTGCAGTGTTTAATGTGAGTGTTTGGCTTGGCCTAATCATCTGTGCTTTGTCTCACTGGTACCTCACATTATATTCTTACAAATCCAGATCTATCTATAGAGGTCTATAGACAATTTTTTCTCCCTCTTTCCCTCCTCCTTTGCAAATAATTCACACCATATGGTTTCAGTTTATTCCTTTGTGGTCTACTCCACCCAGTTCCTAAATCAGTAAATCATCTTCATGCTTCTTCCCACACTGAATGAAGGCAAGTTCTCCATTGCAGAGACAGAGCCGTTTTCAAGCCTCTGTGGTCAATCAGTTGATCAGTTTCTTGATAAAACTTGAAGGTGTTTGAAAACAGTAGAGAAAATTGTGGGATGCTGAAATTTGGCTGGAATTGCATGTACTACCTTCATATCAATGGTAGTTCGAAGACATGAGGAGCAGCTGTGTCCTCAAGGGCAGTGAGCAAGGCAGATCATGAAGGAAATGATGCAGTGCATCAGAATCATGGGGATCACAGAACGTTAGGGGCTGGAAGGGACTTCAAAAGATCGTCTTAAGTCCAACCCCCTCCCTTCCCTAACAGGAAGGTGTTGGTGGCAGTGTGACCTCACCCACTGCAAGACATTGACAGAACAGCCCCAGAATAGGAGAAGTGAGCCTGCAAGGCATTGCATGTTGTGGGCCATCCTCATACGAAACCTCTTTGATTCAACACATTTATTCAAATTTGATGCAGGGATTAAATTTTACTCTAAAGTTAAACCTGTAATTAGTAAACGAAACAGTACAAGGGAGTGTTCCTGGCCTGTGGAGCTTGACTGCTTAGATTACTATGCTGTTACAACGGCCCTTGACACTGCTATGGCTCACGTCAAGCCAGGTCCTTTGAAAAACTGCTATGTAATGTCTAGGGAACAGTGGGGCCAAAACTGTTTGCATTATATGGAAATAATGCAGCCCTTTGTACTGTTTTACAAGATAAAGAAGTTTAAGACTACAGACATGTAATCTTTCAAGTTGCTTGACATCTGTGCCAGAGAAGGTGCTGGGAATAGTTAAATTACCAAACCAGAGAGCCTAAGAAGCATTTTTATAGTAGCCTGCATTAAACAACTTTACTGCCCAATGAATAAATGCTTCCCTCTGCATGCAGTTAAGAAAGACATCCTCTGACACTACCTCTCCTCTAGAAGAAAACACAGACTATCTGAGGCATTTTGCACTGAATCACCAAAAGCATTCTGGATGACCCTCCTAACTCTCAATTACTAGAGAGAAGGAACAAGCTCCTGCTCTCAGCCAGTAACGTTGGGATCTAAAAGACAGGCTGCAACTGAAGTTTTTGGAAGTCAATATGAAAGAGAAAATATGGGCGGTCTTGAATGTGGATAAATTATATTTAGGTATACCAATGAGGTAGGGTGACCTAGGCCAGTCGCCAGATGCCCACTCACTCCCCCTCCGCAACAGGACATGGGGGAAAATGGTGGGAAAGCTCATGAGCTGAGATTAAGACGAGGTTTCTCTTATAAATTACCATTATGGGCAGCACAATTAAAGTAGGTTTGAGTAATGAGAAACAAAAGAAATAGAACCACACTTTCTCCCTGTGCTTTTTTCCCAGGCAGCCCCAACCTTCAGGACTCCTTGCTCCCACTCAGGCTTCTCTCCATGGCTGCAGCTTCTGCACGAAACAGCCTCCTGCTATGGGCTGGGGCCCTCCATGCACTCTGGGCTGGGTCTCTGCTCCAGCACGGTTGAACCACACTCCTCTGAACAGCAATACCAAGTGCCAATGATTTCAGGAAAACCAGGACTTACAAGGATCCGGTCACATACAAAAGTTTATTGATAATGCTAGTCTGTGATAGGATCTCACAGACCACTGAGTCCAACCATACTCACAACAACAACAAAACCCAAACCCTGATCAGACACCAGCACCCAACACACTCAATCAGACAAAACACAAGATAAACCCCCTACAGTCTCTGCTACTAGAGCAGCTCCTGAAGTATGTAAAACACTTTCAGGGATGGGGACTCCATGACCTCCTAGAGCAGCCTGTTCCAGTGCCCAACCACTCAGTAAAGAATTTCTTGCTAAGACCCAAATTAAACCTGTTCTGCCACAACTTGAGGCCTCTGTGTCAGAGGGATTGGACTAGGTGATCTTTCGAGGTCCCTTCCAAGCCCTAATGATTCTATGATTCTATGATATTTGTGAGTCAGACACCTAAGATTATTAGTTGGGTTTAAAACTTCAGAGATTTCCTTTTCTTAGTGAGCAGCTTTGGTGATGCAATGACACCATTCACACCTTACAGGATGCAAACAGATCAATCCCAAGCTCTTCTGAAAAACAGGAAAGAGTGGGAAGGTGAGTGCTTGGAGAGGTTGACAGAAACTTGCTACCAAGGTAGATGGTCAATGTGCTTACATGGTGCCACGGGTTACTTTTTAAATCAAAACAGTCACAGACACTGAGCACCACTGGTGCTGGTGCCCTATTCTGATCAATTATCTGAATTGATCAGAATTACCTTTGAAATGAAGCTACAGACATTCAAATGCACTCTCCATCTTCAGTCCGTATCAGGAAGGGATTACTGTGGGAGGAAATGTGAGCTCAAAGAGTGAGATCCTCAGCTATGAATGAACATCACTGCACGTGTGTCCACAGAGCAGAAGGAAAAAAAAGTCCCAAGGGAGAAATGCAATCTTTTAATTGGCTAATTGGCTAGCTTCTAATTGGCTAATTGCATCTATTTTCGATGAATCAGTCCTGTCTGTTTATTGTATTTACTTTTCAGTGGTAGTACAAAAATGTAAAGCCATACAGTGAATTGTTTGATTAGCTTCTACAGCAAAAAGCACTTTAATAATAATTGAGGCATTTGATTGGGCAATATCAATTTTGATAACTTAAAGTAGAAAAATTATTGAAGAGAACTGGCTTTTTAATTTTAATAGGGTGACTGTGTTTCTAATTCACACACAGAGCGTACATAATGTATATTAAATAATTTCAATTTCTTTCTGACATTAGAACACAAACTGCATTAGAAAGATAGCTGGTTTATTATATTGAATATTTGGATTTTACTAGACTAATAATAACACAGAATAAAAGTTTCCCAGATTAGTCTCTTCGAAATTCTTTGTAGCCGTGTTTCAGTTTTCATCTGTAATTCAAGGGAAAAGATACTTAATGTTGGAATTCCCAGCAGAATGTACATTTCTGCTTTTGACAAGGCATACGTGGAAACTCTTTGGAACAGGAATTGGTGGTGGGAATTGAACAGAGTTGAACAATGATTCTATGATATTTGCTCAGGGCACAATAACCCGCCGCAGATACCGACTGGGGGATGAGTGGCAGAGAGGGACCTGGCAGTACTGGCCGGCTGAACAGGAGTCAGCAGGGTGCCCACTTGGCCCAGAAGGCCAATGGCATCTTGGCTTTTATCAGCAATAGTGTGGCCTTGAGTACTGGGGGCAGTGCTGGGCCCCTCACTTCAAGAAAGAGGTTGAGAAGCTGGAGCAGGTCCAGAGGAGCAATGAGGCTGGGGAAGGGACTGGAGGGAAAAGTCTGATGAGGAGAGGCTGAGGGAGCTGGGGGTGTTTAGCCTGGAGAAGAGGAGACTCGGGAGGGACCTTCTCCATCTCTACAACTCCGTGAAGAGAGGTTTTAGTCAGATGGGGGTCAAGCTCTTCTCCCAGGCAACTAGCACCACAACAAGAGGGCAGGGCCTGAAGTTGGTGGGAGAGGGTTATGTTGGATGTTAGGAAGGCCTTCCTCATGGAAAGGGTGATCAGACTCTGGATGGGACTGTCCAGGGCAGTGGTGGAGTCCCCATCCCTGGAGGTATTTAGGGACAGAGTGTATGTCAGTAGCAGTGACTATATCAACTTTACAGCCTGCTAAGCATAAAGCATTTTAAAGAGCCTTGCAGAAGGCAAAGCCAGTGTGGCTTTGTGATGATGTTACTCACATTTGCAATATTGGAATCAGACCTGGGTTTGTGACACAGAAGTCAGTCTTGTGGCATGAAGAAAATTACAGTAATGTCACGGTTATGCTCAAGCAAGTTGTATTTGCTGTTCGTAGGCACTAACTGATCACAGCTTGTGAAACAGAATGAAGAAAGATGTGTGTTTGAAAAAGTGTACAGTTTTTTAATAAATTATACGAAACACACAAGAACAAGCTGTGCAAATAGCAAAAAAGAAAAAAATAGAGGAAATGTAGAGAGATTCAAACTTGGTCCAGTCATGTGATCTTAAGCCTCAAAACCTAATGGAGAAAGTAGAAGTGGCACTGAAGTTCCCAAGACCAAGTACAAATCAATGGAGGAAAAAATCAGGTAAAAGTCAGGAGCAAACAGACAAATATTAAATCAGACTGTAAATGAATGCAGGGCAATAGTCCATAATGCACTGTTGTGGGTGGAGAGCATCATGTTGGTCTGATACTCAGCAGAGGAAAAATGATTGGCAGAGGGGGCTGAGAGGGCTTAAAAGCTTTTTTTCCCAAACTGTGACTACGAAGCTGCAGATTTACATGAGTTGGCTACCTTAGGAAACTATTCCTAGAGTACTTAGGTGACTTCCAAGGAAATCTCAAGGAATTTCGTAACGTTTTGTGAAGAATCAATAACATTGTGGAGAACAGTATTTTGTAGTGATATATAAAAATATTTTAGATGTACTACATTAGGAGAGAAAGAAATTATGGTTGTTACCCAGTGGGGATGGTACAAAAAGCAACTCTTTTAAATCACAGAGAGGATGCTTTAGTCTTTGCTATAGAATAACTCATAAACAGTAAGGAATGTGAAGAGTAGATTACCTATGGAAGTGTTGATATCTTCACCACAAAGAAGTTTTAAAGGATATGAAGACAAATATGAGAAGAAAGGGCTGGACTTGATGACCCTGGAGGTCCTTTCCTGCCATGATGATTCTGTGATTCTATGATTCGAAATCCAGAGACATTTAGCCTGGCATTAGGAATACACCTGACTACATCATTTCTATTCCTTAGTCAGCTTTACTCTACACTAGGTCAAATAATATTATGGCTGAGGAACTGACAGGACACAAACCTGCTCTACCTTTTCCAAGACTCATTTTTCTATGTGTTTATGTGGAGAGAGCAGTAGGGGAATTTTGCCAGGATATTGTCATTTCCACATGCACAGCCATGTGTATGTGTATGTGCGTTTCCATGTGCATGGAAATAGCAATATCATGGCAAAGCAGCATCTCTACATGGAAATGTCAGCTGTTTTTGCCTACAAGAGGACTGTTTAGCAGGGTTTTCATAGAATCACTACGGATTGGAAGGGACCTCGAAAGATCATCTAGTCCAATCCTCCTGCAACAGCAGGATCACCTAAACCAAGTCACACAGGAACTCATCCAGGCGGGTCTTGAACATCTCCAGGGTTTTCATGGTATGCACAAGCATCCTGCAGACAGCGGCTAGTGAGCTAAAACAGCGTGGCTTGTTTCAACTGTCAGACACAGCTGTTTCATTTCATCACATTTCTTTTCACCTAAGTGAAAGGCAATTCTTTTTGAGAATATTACGCTATCAACATTACTTTTAACTGTCAATAAGACTAGAAAACTTCCAAACTCTGCAGTGTCTATGCCCTACTATATAGTGACATTGAACACGTGAAAATTTCATGTTCCTTTTCATTGAACAGAAGACTTGAAAATTTTTCAGCTTTTGATTTGAAAAAAGTAGAAATAATCTGAATTTTCACCACTCTAAGTTGAAATCAAACTAGAAATGTCAGTAATAAGATCTATAGAGTTTCAGATCTTATTCAGCAGATGCCTCAAATCACTTAGACACAATTAGTTTCACTTGATTCCTCTCTAAGCACTAGTGAAATGAGATAATTGTGAAATCTTGAATGAAAATAAATGATACTACCAGGCAGCAGAGTAAAATTGTGAAGGGAAAAATTAAAATGTTGCTTGGGTAACAATAGTGCAACCTAAACAGGTTGGATCTGCTAAATTCAGAAGATTCACTTCCAACGCCACTACAGCCCCTACAGCTGTGCTATAGCAGTGTCCAGCTGTGAGCCAAGCTGAGAACTAGGACTTCAAAGCAGGGTCCTTCCTGTGAACACACACACACACACATCTGTCTTTACTCTCTTGCCCCTCAAGTGGGAGAGCTGGGTCCCAGATCTGTCTTTAGAGCTATGTGCCAGGATGTCTTCAAAGAAGAACTTACAGCCTGCTCTTCCCTCCATGAGAAATCCTCTAGACCCATACACCACTTAGCTTCCTCACTGCCCCATTGCCTTACACTGGAAGTTAACTGGGTTACCCACCCTGTAGCTCAGGCTTTGTCAGTATCTTTCTGAGTCTATTCCTTTATCTTTTGAAAAAGACCCCACCAACCAACAACAACAATAAAAAATGAACAAAACCCAGAAAGAGCTTACCCACTTTAGAGGACTGTTGTCAGACTGAAGCAGTTGCTGATTGTATGTGACTTTGAAGAGGTGAGCGATAAGAATTATTATTTGAGCATCACTCTTGAGCTACAAAAAGAACCCCTCCTGCAGTCAGGGTGCCAAAAGAAAAGATAAATGCTGTGATGAAAGAGAGGCCTTGAGAACAGATGTGAAATTGCTCTTGAAACCTGTGTGATCTCCCCACCTGCACATCTCTCTGCACCTGCTCGGCAGCCTTTGCTGTCACTGAAGAGAAAATATTTGGTTTTTCTGCCAGAGCAACAAAGAGAAGCAGTGTGCACTGAATACCCCCAGCCCCTCCTCTACATCTGTCCTTACTGTCTCTGATATATGGACTGTGTGAACTCCTCCAAAAACATGTTTCTTATCTCTTGAATAGGTGCTGTAAGAAATGCTATAGAACACATCACCTCATGGGAATCTGTGAGAGCTCTTGGTATGTGCAAAAGGGCAGAAACATCAACAAGTCCATTATCACTGTGAAGGCAGAACCAGCCCCTACTTATTTTCAACAGGATTCAGGCACAGTAACTCCAGCGAGCACTCTACATGTTAAGTGATCACTCAAACCACAGGTGCTTTACTCAGGATTATTTGGTTATGAGTCCTTGTTAAGTCAGCAGTAAGGACATGTTAAGATAGATGGTGACCAAAGAAACTAATAAGTAGCCATAAACATGCATGGTTTCCCCATGGAACATTCCTGCACGGGGTGTTCTGTTCTGGACAACTCAGGTTAAGAAGAACACAGAACTGCTTGAGAGAGTCCAGTGCAGAGCCACAAAGATGATGGAGTGGAACAGCTTCCTGATGAGAAAAGGCTGAGGGAGCTGGGTCTCTTGAGCTTGGAAGAAAGGAGACTGAGAGGTGACCTCATTAATGTTTATAAATATGGAAAGGGTGGGTGTCAGGAGGATGCAGCCTGGCTCTGCTCAATGAGAGGAGAAAGGGGCAAAGAGAGGAGGTTCCACATAAATATGAGAAGGAACCTCTTCACGATGAGGGAGCACTGTAAGGGGCTGCCCAGGGAGGTTGAGGAGTCTTCTTCTCTGGGGACATTTAAAACCCTCCTGGACATGTTCTTGTGCCACTTGGTCTAGGTGATCCTGCTGTGGCAGGGGATTGGACTGGGTGATCTTTCAAGGTTCCTTCCAATTCCTCATGTTCTGTGATCCTGTGATTCTGTGAGATTGTGAAGGAAAGCAAACACATTGATTGCTTGGTTGACTGCCATGCACAGAGAGAAGGCCACTGTTGATCTTTTGACAAGTACTTCAAAATGGGGACTACCTTCTGTCACAGCCTCAGGGCAGTGTTTTATGTTAACTGCATGGGAATATGTAGCCAGAAGCAGGGAAGCAGATCCATGGAAAAGCATTAATGCTGCCTGAACTACTGTACAGTCAAACCATGACCTCAGCTCTCTACTTCTTAGAGGTTCTAACTTGATTAGTCCTCCATCGCCACAGAGCTTTTTAAGGTAGACAGGACTGTAATTGCCAGTACAACCCATTAGTGTTTTCTCATCTTGTATGAAATAAAACCAGAACAAAACCACACTGTTGTTTCTTCCTTCGCAAGTTGCCATTTATCAAGGTGTAGCTGATTACAACGAAATAAATAAGTTTATTCTTTTAGGAGGTACCAGATTAATTCAGTAATCTGGTTTTTTATCTGACTTGTACCTCACCCGCCTACGTCTTCTCGTACATGGGAGAAGTCAATAGCACTTAACTTCTCTAATTGAAGTCAGCCTGCTGGCTGAGTCTGCCCATGGATACAGGAGCTGGACTGTAATAATCTGTTCTGCAGAGAATGAATCTCCTGGGAGTGAGGCAGACCTAATTGCCAACCTAGTGCACGGTCTGGATGTGCTATCGCTGCTTGTGGGCCCAGCTGGAGGAAAAGCCCAGCATACCACTTAACTAATCTCTTCCTGAAATGTTTGAAACATGCCTAATATTGCATCTTGTGCAATTGGTTTTAGTGGCTCCAGTAACAGGGTAGGGGCTCTCTTTCCATCACACTTGACATTAGGAAAATCTAGGCCTCCCATCTGGCTCAGGGTAGCAGCCTGAAAGTCTCTACATCTTATGAGTCACCACCAGCGTACGAATGGCATCCAGACCATGCGCTTTGCAATTACATGTCAGCATTGCTGTGGGAGACGGTTGCTTTGCTAGAAGGAAGAGCCTCAGCCAGTGGCGAGCTGGGAGCATCCACTGTTTCCCTTGCACGAGCAGTGTATCAGCACATCTTTTCAGCTTTGGTCAGGTGATGTACCCCACAGGACAAACGATGGAAATGCTCCACAGGACATTGTTAGCTGGGCTGTACTCACTTCTTCCCCCATTTGCTTCCACATTTTTCAATAATAGCCTGTGGACCACCATGACAATTAATAGATAACATTAAAAGACATATTTTATATAGTTTCTGAAGCATAAAATGAGAGGTCACATGCAACAGCCAGTTTATACAGGCACTCCAGGAAATAAAGCTCTTACACAAGCTACCCCACATCTTTTAGAAAGGATTGTTTTGGCAAAAAGAGCTCAAATTTGAACTGTAGAAAAAATTAGCATAAACCAGTTGTCTTCTAAATGTGTGGTAATGGTAAATATAACTTCAAAAGTCTCATACACTGTAATGTGCAATTCTTCATGCAAATACATGGGGATTTATTTATCCTGTGTGGACTGTGAGAATGCAACAGGCTGACCATGGAGGTGGTAGAGTCCCCATCCCTGGAGGTTTTTAAAAAACAAGTAGGTAAAGCACTTGAAGCCATGGTCTAGGGGTTAGGGAAATTTTGGGTTGAGCATTGACTTGGTGATCCTGGAGGTCCTGTCCAGCCATTATGGTTCTATGATTCTATCATTATATGATTATTTAATAACATTGCTGAACACCTCATACAGGTTCAGCACTTTTGGCCTGATCTCAGTGCAAACTGCAGAGACCTAATTTTGCAGTACAGCAGAGTAGTTCAAAAGCAGAAGATGCAGGCGGCAGTGGAGCAGCACATTTGACATTTCTCTTATCCCTTTCCTGCACCAACTTTAACTTGACTCTGGGTAGTTTCTTGTAGGAGAGAAATATGTCTCATCCCAAGCCTCCAGGGTAAAGATACAACATAAAGTAAGGAGTTCTGTTGATTGAAAGTTAATGAAAACTGGAGACTGGCTGATGTTGGGAGGTGTGTGCAGGGGCAGTCAGAAACAGTGACAGATGTCAGCTAAGAAGTGTGCTCCATGGACTTGTTGATGGAAGCATAGATGAACCTTTTTTACTGCTAGGCTCTGCTGTATTGATGAACTGATGGCAACCAAAGCCAGCGTTTTGGAATGACATGATAATTCAGACCACATTTTCTGATGCCCTTTACTCAGTTATGGAATTGCCCTCTGTTCTCCCTTTGAGGTCGAAGATCTCACAACCCCCTTGTCAGAAACAGGAACTCTGTGTGTGAATGGAAATCAGAGACTTGCATCCTGCTGTGCCCATGAAGAGGCTTCAGCTGAAAGCAGGCAGCAACATGATGCTTAATAGGAGGCAGCTTGCAAAGCAAGGAGAAAGGAAGTAGGAGGAAGAGAGTCTGAAGACCTTTTTAAGTAACTGGTTTAACTAATTATGGCTCCATTAGCCAGAGGCACTATAGAGCCTAAAAGCAAGAGACACCTTAAGACCGCTCAATCCATGCTATTGGAATTCCTTCTCGGCATTCTGTTACAAAGCCCAGCTTGTGTGGGGATAGTAGTTCCAATGCCTTTAATGAAAACTTGCAAAGGGTCCACTGAATGAGACACTGATCCACAAATCAGACTAGTGTGTTCATTATGTTGAGATCAGAATCAGCCAGTTTCATAGTGATAAAACAAGCTTGGTTATTAGTAATAAGTTTGTCACTCCCCAACAAACATGCCTGTGAAACTAAGACTTTTATATTTCCCCCAGTGTGCATCCATGTTTTATTTAGCTGGTTTTACTTGTCTGTGTGTAAATCAGACCCCAGCTACCTCAAGTGCCAGCTCTCAATTTACGGTCTGCTCTCCTGTGTGCATTTGTGTGACTGCAGATATCAGATGAAAGTCATTGGGTTTAATATTTTACTTTATCAATAGAAAGATGACACCCCTTGTCACATGAGAAGGTCATAATTCATTCTAGATTGCTCTATTACTGTGTCAACACTCAAGAATCTGAAATAAGCTTCAAACTCATTACTTGAGAACCTGGTAAGAGCGAGGAGCCATGAGATAATAAAGCTTTGTTCAAGGTGAACCAAGGCATGAGTTCCTTGACTTGAGAGTCCAAGTCCCTAAGGACCTGGAGGGCTGAGTGAGGTCCTTGAAAGTTGTGACATGGCAGAAGAAGATATCCAGGGTGTAGCAGTTGGTGGTTTATTCACAGCTGGTAGAACTCACTCAAGAGGAAAATGAGGACTAAGAGACGTAGGTCCATGGCAGGCCATTGCTGTAAATCAAAGGCAAGTATTACAGCAACGGTGGTTCAGATTTTACTCTGTCTTGTGATTGTCAGATCTTGCTAAGTTCACTGAAAGTGCTTCATTTCATTGAGGGCATGCTGCACCCCAGCTTTCTCTTCTTTATGCTAGTTCAGAAATGTACAACAAATTTAGAGATGTGGAAAGACAACCAGACAATCCTCTACACGTCCCAAGTTTACGAGTCTTTCCAGCCTCTTTCTCTGAACACATCCTTAATCTTTCCATGAAGCAATTCACATATCATTAGGAAAATTATTCTTAAAGGAAAAATGGATATTAACTTTTTCATGTAAGAATATATGGTGCTAATGTGGTCTTAACCATGCTGTTCAACACAGTTGCAATGCCAGTGATAGGAATTAACCACCAAAATTATAATGTGTTTGCTCTGGCTTAAGGGGAAATGGATTGGACGCTTTGGAAATAAAAACCTCAGTATGCTGGAAGATGAACGTTCTCCAGTCAGAGGAGACCATGGGAGAACACATTGCTTTATTGAGACCTCTTTGTGTTGAAGCCTTTCTAAGATGTAAGTAAAATAAAAGCATTTTGCAACTTTCTGGGGAAAAAAAAAAAAGAATAAAAAGAGAAAATGATCTGACTGTGACCGGAACCAGGAGAGAGCAGACAGAGTTCCTCTTTTGAGGTTAAGCATATTTGTGATTAACTAAAAAGTTGGCTGCATGCTTTTCAGATAAGAAGTTCCTCAATTATCAGGGTTGTATCCAATCCCAGTATCCAATAACTACCTGAAAAGACAATTAAAGCCTTTCTGGGGAAAAGCAACAAAGAATTCTTTACATCCTTTGACAAACACATGCATATGAAACCCAGATTTTATCAGAGTGAAGCAAATACTAGCTGAGATAGAATCACATACCTCTGTCACTGTCACTGCTCAAGTATTAAAGTCTAGTGCTAAAGAGATTTGTAAAATAATTACAAGGATGTAGAAATACTATAAGATTGAGGAGAACATGTGAAAGTGATGTATTTCTACCGCCACCATTTCAATAATGAATTTTTAAGTAAAAAAATCCTAAATTTAAAAAACATACAGAGACACCAAAAAAGAGATAGATGGGGATTTTTATAAAGAAACAAGAAATGTTGCTTTATGTTAAGAATCCACCAGAATGGATTCTTTGACCCAAACACTTTGGCCAGTGCTTTCTTCTCCAAACCAAAACTTTCCCTCTTAGAACAAAACAGCACAAAAAGGAATATTGAATTCCAAACCAATAAACCAAATAGATTAAAATCAAGACAATGTTCTGAAATGAAAAATAAAAAGCTTATTAAAATTGCTGAACAGAAATGAGCCATTATCTCGCAGGGCTTTCCTCTATCCCTTATTTCCACAGTTCATTTCTTGCCTTTTTTTGTGGCAGAAACCACTCACCATCTCCTAATTGCTTTGGTGACCTCCAGAAACGGCATTTTTTGTCAATTTATTATTCAGTGAAAATGTATCACAGGACTCTAATTATAACAGCATTTCTTAATGTCAGCCAGTAATGCCACATGTCTCATTGTTTCATTACCTCATCTTAAACTATGAGGCCTTTGTAGCAGAGACCATTGCTCAGCACCGGGAGCTCAGCCCCCAGGAGCACAATGGGATCCAGGACTCCCATCCTGGAGAAGTCTCGTGTAATGCTGCATAAACTGGAGACATACTGTCATATCCCACTTCCCTGGGGGTTCTTCCCACTGCCTTGAAAGGGCTTCTAGTTGTGATTAACCTTGCTCTCTAGTTACCTATTTCTGGTGCGAGCAGCAGCAGAACTGAGATTAAATGACTTAAATTTGCTCTTGGCCTTTTATAAGAACTCATTAGCCTTTGCTGAGTTATCTTTGGTTTTCTTCACTGGTTTGCTCTGAGATTTGACTGTGCGACCACCCTTCACCCCAAAGAAGACACACAATGGCTCATTGCTGCTTAAGCACCACTACAGAGTAGTTTTTGGGTAGCCTTTAGAAAACACTCTTAGCAGGAGCTAAAAAAGAATGGAGACAGAGTCCTCTCCTTTTCTGCTCCTTATTTTTGTGCTCCTGTGGTTGATGTGTTTTAACCCATCTATCTACAGCTGTGAAACCGGTGATAGAAATGCTTATCAAAGGGTCTTGGAAAATGGTTGCCGTTTGTGCGGGTCTCCCCACGGAGACGAGGGGGAGGAAGGAATTCCATGGTAATCCGTGTTGTAGAAAATGCTCAAATGTATGTAATGCTGATTATTGCCACCTGCTCAGCCTCTTCTCTGTTACAGCCCTCTTGAGAGAGGCATACTTAGGGGTCTTGTCAAAAAATGTCAACTTTATTTTTTTCACCAGTTGCAATAACTTCCCTTTAAGACCGCCTGCTTTGGATCCCACGTGAAAATACCATTAAGCCTTCAGAGAAGGGGTTTGGGGATAACAATCGATTTGGGACTAGTTTATGGCTGCTGCAGAGCTTTGAAGGGCCCATTGCCCCCCCTGCCCCTTCTGCAAAGGCAAGGCTAGAGGAATTGCTATCTGTGTCATTCCTTTATTAAATAAAATAGAGATAGGAAGCTCTTGATTTGACTGGCTGTGATTTCTTTTAATTAGAAGCCTGAAGCCATCCTTTTCCCAGAGGCTAATGCTGTTAGATAATCCTGAACAATGTGTGTGTGTGCATCACAAAACCAGCAATTCAACCCCTTTCCATTACGGTTATGTGTCACAAGTGAGTTGACAGCAGGCATTAGGAGATGCCTCCCATGAGCCAGGAACAAGGATGCTATACGTTCCTACATAAAGAAGTCAGGCAAGATTTTTCTGGCATCAGTAGCCTGGAAACAAAGAGAGTGTGTTACCAGGATTTCCGGCAGCTATAAAAAACTCCTTTCACCTTTGTGCTTTAAAACGATGCTGCCAGTGATATTCACAGTGAAAACTGTTCCGCTGAAACCCATTGTTGTCCTTGGGTTTTTTTGTGTGGTCGTTTCTCTTGCCTTCTGTAGCAGTTCAAGGCAAGGAAACACGGAGAAGTAGGTTATGTCTGTTTAAAGGGTTTCAAGAGGCAAGCAAACGCTGAAGGACAGATCAGACCAGAGCATCTCTGGCATTTGCTTCTCTGTCCCTCGCACGCTGCATGCTATGGGTGATCCACGATTCAGACCAGCTCCTTTGAGGTTTTAGTTCTTTGGCTGGTTAATGTTTAATGTTAGATGCATTTGAAATGAGGGTCAGGGTGCGGTCACTGCTGGCGACTAGCTGGGATTTCTTCAGTCTCGGAGTGGGTTCACAGTGGCAAGCTTTGAAAAGCCCTTCCCTTTGAGCCTGCAGGAGGCAACTGCAAGTGGAAGGGCTCCAGTCCTGGCATTGATGCTGAATCTCCATGTGGCCTGAGGCAACTATGGCACTGTCTCAGCAGTTTTTCCTTCTTGCCTTTTGAATTTTGTCTTGTCAGCTGTATCATGAGCTTCTCAGGTCTCATATAGAGGCCTTGGGCCTTGAAGTTAGTTTTAGTATCTTAAACACAGTTGTAGTCAAACAGCAAATGTCAGGAGAGGAACTTGTAAGCTTTGAGGAAGTTAAATTCTTCCATCTGTAAGCAGCCAAGGGAACATTTAGCTTTCTCTTCTTTCTTGAGGGACAGTGTGACTTCTGTGAACCATAAAAAAATTCTTGTTGAGAAAGTTGCCATCTGTCTTTTTGACAGACTGAGAGGAAGAAAAGCAATTTCTTCATGAAGGAGAAATGTAAAAGGTCTGGACGGAGCCATCACAGCAAACTACCTGATACTGAGTGCGCTCTTCTTTATGGCAGCACATGGAAATACATTCTGTGCTGGGTTAGTCCTGGTCAACGAACCTGAAAGAATAAAAAGCTCTGTACTATCTTCTATCAAGTACCTCGCGAATTCAAGTGAACCTGTGTATGTAGCATTTAAAAGTTTCAAAGCTTTCGATTAACGAGGTGGTAGCTGGATCTTGGCAGAGTCCTTCCACATGTCTACAGAAGAAATCCAAAAGGGTCTTCCAGAGCTGCCCACAAATGCTTGGAAGAAACGTCAGTGCAGGGATCCCTTAGTTACTGCATCATCACCCTGTACTGTTAGTGCTGGAAAAGCAATATTTCCTTCTTTATCAGACACCCTGTTGCCTTGACACTTCTGTAAATGTTCTATTAATAATTTTTTGCATTACAGCCAATCCTCTGCAGCGTTGACAGTTCTTTTTTAGAGAAGAAAGAAAGAACAAAGCACACCCTTTCTCCATTTAACCTAAGACTTCTACGTCACTAGATCACGATCAGAAAGATGATTTCTTGAGTAAAAAGTCTGCTGCAGTTGGACACGGGGTTGACAGTCAGGGACTTGCTGTACACTCTGAAAAAGGAAGGATGTAGGGTGTTACTCAGCTGTTTGAAAGAAGTGGGGACATTTAACTCAATCTCTCCCATAGGACATTTCCCATAGGACATATTCATCCCATAGGATCATCCCAAATGGCTTGTGGCTAAATTGCTGCAGGAGCTGCTGGAATTCTCTGTGAATATGGTGCCCACCTGAATGTTTGCTACCCTCAACGTTACCAGAGAAGAGCTTTTCAACTGAGAATCTGTCAGAAAAGGCTTCTGTAGCTTTGAGACAAATAGGAGAAAATCTGATGTCGCTTGGAAGAAACCAGAGAGAAAAGTTGAGTCTGTTGGTGCACAGCACAGCCCCAGATCATCACATCCAGGGCCATTTCACTCAGCGATAGAGCTGGAGATCATTACACAGAGGAAAGTTAACTTGGCAAAGAAATGATCCTGTGGATATGGCATGGTAGGAAATAAACTTCCGTAGTGTACGAACTCTTTGTTGGTGATCCAGGATACTTTCAGTGTTAGGCCATAGATACTGAAAGAAAGACTTTCAAATATCTGTATAATGTCATTTTATTCACTGTAGAGGGATTGAGGAATAATCTTGTGGTTAAAACACAGTCCTGGAACAGAAGACATCTGGGCTGAAGCCAGACCACAACTGAAAACTTAAGAAAATAATTCCAAGTACTTAGATCAGGCACCCAGAAGCAGAGGTATCCCAAATTAACTCTCACTTCTCTAACTGCTCTCTTAACTTCTCTTTACACCCGTTTTCTCCTGTCTCCTGCAAATGAGTGTAGTAGCAAGCAAGACAGCTTTCTTCCTTTGTAAAAAGTTGTTGATCTGCAGCACACAGATGATAATACCTTCAGCATGATACTTCACAGTAATAACACTACTACTACTACTACTATTAATTTACAAACTGATTTGTTACTTACTTGTTACCCATTGCATCTGTAAGCTGTGCTAAGATGCAGAAGGAGCATCACAACCAAATGCATGTTTTCGCCATACAGAATTTTACAAAAGTATTTGTTCTGAAGTCCTTCCTTTTCTTCAAGTTTCAGGCTTTTTAATATTTCTGCTGACATAAAGGTGTTCTGCATTTGATGTTCGTTTTAACCTTATTAAGGTACCTTGGCCTTGCTGTTGTACTGCTTTGGCTTCTGCCGCATTACCAATGCTGAATGTTAAACAGAATTGATGGGGGGGTATTCCTACTAATTGCCACTTGTGAAAAGATAATTATATTCTCTGTCTTGGATAATATGCTGTGACATTTGGGACTAGCTAAGCATGACCTACCTGACCTTTCCTCTTGTCAGTTTTGGAGTGAATGGTGTGGAAAAACAAAGGCTAGTTGAGACCAGGAAAAGTGAAGGCATGTCTTCAACCTACTGCCATTCGTTTGGAGGAATTATGCTTAAAGTTAACTTGATCAATAAAAAAGATGGTGTGTGTTACTAGGAGTGCTGTGAAACTAGGAGCTACTAGGATTGCTTTGAAAGCAGTTCTGTTTTAATTTGTGATAGAATTACAGCGTCTTTTTGAAGTCCAGAAACATCAATTTTATATGCAGATGATGCATAAAATTCCGGCCAGCAAAACACTACTAAGGGAAAAATTTGCTGACAAACTGCACCATGTCCTGGTAAACGAGGACTTAGAGAAGGTGAAAAACTTTCTCCTTTGCTTGCTGAAAGATTACACTTCATTAAGGCTGAAACATCCCATCAATTCTGTGGGCTGCTTGCCCCAGCTCTAAGACAACTTGACAAACATAAGTGGACAGAGTTTCAGATCCTTGCAGCTAACACTGGTCACTCCAATTCACTCCTTTCTGCAGAATCTGTGAGCTTGCTTTCCTGCACTACATACAAGTGTCTATTAGCAAGACTTCCTTGGGCTTTCCTTTTGTTTGTTTCCTCCACGAAATGCTGTGATGTTACTTGCTTTCTTTGTAGCACCAAAAACACATCTGAAGCTTTGCTCTGTTTTATGAAACAGAAGAGCTGCTTTCTGCTCCTTCATATCCTGAACATTCCTATTCTGCTTCCAAGGCTCCCTTCACTTCTGCACTTAAGGCACTTGAAGTCTAAAGGATGAAAGGATCTCAGTCCTCAATTTGCAGAGAATTTAGTGCTCTATTTGTAAACTGGTGAGAATGCTCCTTCCCTTCTTCTCCTTTTTATTCGTTGTTGTTTTGCTTGTTTGTGTGTTTGTACATTTTTAACACTCACTAGCATTGGGCAACACACTTGAGAGGCTTTGATCTGCTTTAACTTTCAACATGTTATTGTTGTAATGCAAACAATTAACAAAATGCAGAAAACATGATCACAAAACTGTAGGGGAACATAAATCAGAGGGAAGAAAGTTGGTAGATATTTATTACCTTATCTTTACACCATTTTTTGGTGGCCTTTGTTAGTGCCGTGCCCGTTTATGGGCCATTTACTTCTGATTGATTGTTGTGCTCTTCTACGTGCTGCTCTGTTACTAGACTTCAGTCAAAACTTCACTCCACATCATATTTGGCCTGTTTGCTTCTTGCTTTTATAACAGCTCTGCAGATGTGCCATCACTGGTGTTCTCTACCTCTCTCTACAGCTCTCCCTGGCCATTAGCTTATGTTTATAGGTTTGCTGGGCTGCAGTAAAAATTCTCAAAGGTCTGCAGGGAAGGGAACTTAAAATTGTGCCTGTTGCAGGCAGGGCAAGATAGCATTTTCTGACACTTTTTGACAGAATCCTGACATCTCCCACTGTGTAATTAAGCTGTTCTAGACGTCATCCCTTCATAAATCATCACATTCCTGAAAACCAAGCTAGCCAAAGGCATGAGTCAGCAACTTCTTCATTCATGTTGCTCTTATTTCTCTTTCTAGAGTAGTGACTGTTTCCAGCTATGCATTGTTTGCTTCTGAGTTAAATGTGGGTGGCAGCATGTACCATTGCTGACTGGTTTATGAGCCCAAGCCAATGCTGAAAGAAACCACTTCAAACAAAGCTACCACAACAACTAAGTAATATCAGATGGACATTGACCCAAATTTGGTCTGTTTCGAAACAGTTCCCAAAAATGCAACCCTTTTTCAGATCTAAGTGTGGTGTTCTTTCTTACAGCTAAATTGGGTAATTATGGGGGATACATATCTTCTGAGCTATATTCATCCATAAAGATTTTCTTGCTTTTATTTGAACAGAACAAGAATATGTGAGAAGCACAAATCTGTGATCCCATGGGTGCTGCATACATACTGTTCACTCATCTCTACATGAAAGGAGGGAGTGATGCCTTCTACTCTGAAGGTGCATGGGCTCTGAACAAGAACACTGTGCTGGTCACTGCAGACTCTGACTGAATACGAAACAGTATGTGGTTTGTCTAAGCCAGACGAATGTTCCCACTTCGTTGTAAAGACTGAGCGGAATAAACTGTTACACAACTAGTTGGCCTCTTCTTCTTGCCTTAAGAAAACTCACATGCACATCTAGGACTAGGATGGGCATCTAAAGTGATGTAGACATTCCATGTGCCAGAATAGACCTGCTTTGAAATCAGCTTAGCATCTTCCAAGTCCTCAAGCCTTTCCATTGTTGTGGGAGACGGTTGGGTGCAAAGGTCAGATGACCTGCCTTGGCACAAGAACAGCAACCAGCTTGTCCCTGCCCAAACACATGAAGAAGGCAGAAGCAGTGTGGCAGTGTGAATTCCAGTTTATAAAGGCATCTACTTGCCTGAGACAGTTGTCGCTGCTCAAGAGAGAAACTGTCTTTGTCACACGTTCCTTTTTCAAATGTTTTCTCTCTACTGTCAGGTCCTGGGCACTGACCTCTCTTCAGCTGGTACAAATAGAACTTAGGTGCTTCTTCAGCCATTTGAATTATTCCCCAGTCATTCCCCAACAACCATCTCCAGGTATAACGAAGTCTAAACCTTCATATAACAAAATCTAACACCCTCTTTCATATCCCATCTCCCAGCTATGACCATCCTCTGTATATCTGTGAATTAGGAAAGGATGCAGGAGTAAAGCAAGGTAAGTGACACCGAATGGCCTTCACACACATTATGAAGAGCACGATGCATTGGAAAGAGCATCACCAGTAGCCAAGTCAATAGGAATGAGGCACAGAGGGGGAGTAAAAGTATTTAAAAAAAGAACAAAACAGAGATGGGAAAAACTTGGAAGAAGCAGCAATGAAAGGAAGGACACAGAAATATCAGGAGTAATAATAATGGGAAAATGAAAGCAAGAAGTAAGAGGAGTCCTAAAACGCTATGCATAAAATAAGGCAACGCCCAGCTAAGGAGTAAGTGCTAAAGTGGAGCTTGAGTTGAGGTCTTTTGGCAGTCTGGCCCCTGCTCTAGATGGCTTGTAAATTTAGCTCTGAGCAATCTCAATGGTTTGACCCCACTTGTCTGCAATGAAACATTCTCCTAATGCTAGAGACTATTTCACAGAGATAGATGCAAGACCATTTATTAAAGTATTTGCGACCATCCAATTTGCCCAGGTTCACACCCCTCTCCTTATTTCACCATGAACTTTACAACACTGGCAAAACCACATTTTAGCAGTATCTGCCACAAAATCCCTATGTTGCCTGAAACAAACTGACCTGAAAAGCTCAATTTTAGCTTTTTCAGCAGGTATTGAATGCATTTCAAAGTATGATTTTTCAGTATGCTTGGACTGAGCACAGAACAAAATATCATGAGGAAATAAGCAAAGAGGCAGCCGACTTGCTTTTACACTGCGATCCCCCGTGCCTAGTAAACATGCTGTTGTAATTTATAGCCCTTCTTGTTTGTATCTCCTCACAGTAATCTTAGCACTGCCATCTTGGCAAGTGATATATGTGAATCAATTACTGGCTGAGGTTACCAGGTTGGCAGCACCTGAGGAAATGCTTTGTCTGAAGTGGAGAGGTGAGCGTCTTGAGACCTGATCAGAGAGCAAATTAAAACAGATAAAAGAGAGAAGAAACAACAGAAAACCTCAGCTGTAAATGTAAAGAAGTTATGTGTATTAAGACATGTTTTTAACCTTTCCCTGTGTGAAATTCTACAACCAACTAACGATTGTGTAAAGCAGTTCTTATAAAACCTCTGCTGGCAATTGTTTGGTCCAGGTTGTTGATCAGTTTTGTTGAGCCTTAATTCAAGAGTCCCTTCAGCAGCACTCTTCAGCAGAGACATTCTGGGCTGCTAGCTATTGGGCTCGCAGATGTCACAGGTTTTTACCTTCTTAAAAAGAAAGAAAGGTTCCAGCCCAGCTCACTCAGACCTTTGGACTGAATTTTAAAATGGAGGAGTAGGGAACATCTGGACAAATAACTTGGCCTCTTTCAGTTCTAACAGTTCAGGCCAAAGTTTGTGTTTCAACAATGCCTCGTTGCATCCAGTCACAGGGCTTACTGTGACTTTAGGTCCTTTCGAACTGAAAGGTTTTGGGAAATGCCATACAAATGAGGCACAGACATAAAAGTCTTAGAAGTAATTATGATGTTTCTTTTCACTTAGCTTTGAATTCACATTTGTTTGAAATAAAAAAGGAGTTTCTTTCCCCCCAGCTCTGTGTTGGTTTGGGGTTTTTTTTCTGAGTTTTGGAGTAATTTTCTTTTTTACATTTAGGAGATCAAGTTCTGATTGTTTGTGATTTTGTGAGAGGGTGATATTTCTTATGTTTTATTACCTTAACCCTATAGTAAACTTTCCCAAATTCAATCCAGATAAAAATATACCTACAATTTGAAAAACCAGAATGTTAGCCTCTCTCTAAATCAGTAACACAAAGGTCTCTGTGACATGGATGTAAGGTTTCAATAGTCTTTTTTGTGTGTGTGAATCTCTGTAAGTGGTCTCTGCATTCACAGAATCACAGAATCGCAGAACACGGGGATTGGAAGGGATCTTGAAAGATCATCTAGTCCAATCCCCCTGACACAGCAGGATCACCTAGACCAAGTCACACAGGAACGTATCTAGGCAGGTTTAAACTTCTCCAGAGAAGGAGACTCCACAATCCCCCTGGGCAGCCTGTTCCTATGCTCTATCACCCTCACCATGAAGAAGTTCCTTCTCACATTCATACAGAACTTCCTGTGTTCCAATTTACACCCATTGCCCCTTGTGCTGTCACTAGATGACAATGAGAAGAACCTGGCTCCATCCTCCTGATAATGAAGTGGAATTGACTCTGTTTTTTATTCTTATTTCCTTCAAGCATTTGACTGGACTGACTACAAAGCTCTCTTTAGAACTACTATGGAATTGGTAGTAGCAACTAATGCTTTGCTGAAAGCAACTTTCTGTTCTCAGGTTGTAAGGGTGAAGATACTTTTCCTTAGTTCGCAGGGGTGAAATCCTGCCCCATTGAAGTTTTGCCATTAATTTCAGTTGGGCCAGAATTTCACCCCAAGTCTGCAAAATCAGCTTGCAGATGTACCGTAAAATACCCGAGTTTTGGGCAGCTCTCATCCGGTCTTTGCCAGCAGCATGCACAGGACAAGCACACAGAAAATCAGTCTTACAGAAAGACTCACAGCACTGAACATAACTGAAACACAAAACATTTAAAGAAATGTGAATCCAGGAAAGGAAAGTTTTGTAAAGTTTCTTGAAGGATAGAGCACCAAGGAGACATTCAAGGCATTGGAATCTCTTCCCGTCTCTGCCAGTAGTGTATTTGGTGACTTTTGCCAAATCATTCCAGTTCACTGAGATGTTGTTCTTTCATAAACAAAGAGCAAGAGTTAATGTCCTCTAGAAAACACTTAAAGAATTCCTGGGTAATACCACTATATAATCAGGCTCATTTTTTCCTTTCCCCTGGTGAAAGCTGGACGTTAATTCATTTTTGGCATTTCACGACATGCAATTTAAAAAGCTGTCTTCACCACGCATATAGATCCAAGGTTATTTATTAGATATCTTCACAACGTATAGCAGGAATCCAGTTCTGGACAGAGGTCCATGCAAACTGTCATCGAGACGTTCATCCTAAAACTGTTGTCTTCTTCTGTAAGAAAATTAGGATCCTCTCCGTGATAACCTCACAGTGTTTTCTGATCTGGTGTTCACTAGAAGTTTTTAAGCAGCTTTAAATGACTGTAGTTTTTATGAAAAACAGAACACTTAAAAGCAATTGCTCGGATTGTTTTTGGTATTTTTTTTCTGAAAAAAGCGACTATTTGTGGTAGAAAATAGTGTGACTGGATCTAGGGGATCCTGCTGTGGTAGGGCGTTTGAACTGAGTGATCTTTGGAGGTCCCTTCCAATCCCTAATGTCCTATGATGGCAGCACTGGCTGATAGAGCAAGGACAAGGGCACTCTACGCCCGTTGCCAAAGAGGTTTAATATCAGCTCACAAAACACTTTGGACTGAGCCCCTCAGGCAGCAGATTTGTACCCAACACTACTCAAGAACATACCATCTCCACCCACGTCCATCACCTGCACCAGGCCACCATGGAGGGTTCATCTAGGTGATCCTGCTGTGGCAGGGGGACTGGACTAGATGATCTTTCGAGGTCCCTTCCAGTCTCTAATGCTCTGTGATTCTGTGAAATACCTGGAGTGTGAGTGGAAGATTTCCCATGATCCAGCATTGTACAGTTACTTCTTTTTGGGATTTGACCTTTTCCATTTGATGACCACATTTTGAAGCCAAGAGGTATCACTATTTATCTGCAACTCCGGTGTAGTACAGTCCTTTAAATATCATCTACACATTCTTGTATGAAAACTACATCTCTTTCTACTGCATCTTAAAGGTTCCAGAAAGTATTTCACAAAGATAATCTACCCACAATGTCAGTCATTTGTTTTCATGATTACTGCGTTAAATATTCGTGTGATATTTCTTGTATTATGTGATGCCTTTCTCTCTTAGATCTCTTCTTGGGAACAGGTCCATAGCTGTGATCTTTCCCACTCTTCTTGTGATCCCATAAAGACAGAGCCTGCATAGGCAAGACTTTCATCAACAATTGAGAGATGTAGGGTGCCAGAAAAGTGTGTGTCATCCTTTTACAAAGGCTAGCAGATTGTGCTGCATAAAGACCATGGTCACCTCTCTCTGCTGACCTGGACACTGAGGATGACATTTATCGATTTTGTCACAGAATGTCTTGTCTTGCTTGCACCTAGTGTCCCCCAGATCCTCCTCAGACTCAGGAGCTTAGCAAGAATGATGAACAAGGGTAGCTAGTGTATCACACCAAATGCTAGCTTTATGACTACATCCACCACACTCTATGTGAAATAAAGACAATGGTTTCAAGTAGATATAGAATCACAGAATCATAGAATTGTCTTGGCTGTAAAAGACCTACAGGATCATCAAGTCCAGCCCTCATCCCAACATCTCCCTAACCCCTAGACCATGACCTTACATGTTTTTAAACACCTCCAGGGATGGTGACTCCACCACTTCCCTGGGCAGCCTGTTCCAGTGCCCAACCACTCTTTCAGGAAAGAACTTCCTCCTAAGGTCCAGTCTAAATCTCCCCTGATGCAACAGAAGTCCATTTACCCCTCATCCTCTCATTTGTAATTTAGGAGAAGAGAGCAGCACCAGCCTTGCTATAACCTCTTTTTAGCTCGTTGCAGAGAGCAGTAAGGTCTCCTCTCAGCCTCCTCTTCTCTAGACCGAATAACCCCAGTTCCTTCAGCTGCTCTTCACAGGGCCTGTTTGCCAGCTGTCTCCCCACCCTCATTGCCCTTCTTGGACCCTGCTCCAGCCCCTCAATGTGCTTCTTATACTGTGGCACCCAAAACTGGACACAGAAATTATAATTAGATCTTATAGTTTCTACTCAAGGAAAAATTGGGGGGAATAAAGGTGATTATTATCACAGACGCATTAGTTCAGTAGGTTTTCTACAGGTTACACTTTCCAGAGTACCTAGATCTCCCAGAAAGTTGTTGGGTTATTCTGGGACTGTTAGAGAGATTCAGAGGAGTGATTTGTTACATCTTCTTGACCTAATCTCTCATAAATTCTCCTGGAATGCTACTGTTTCCCTGGTAGCCATTTATGCTGCTTCAGCTAGAGATATATGGTGCATTCTTAGAACATGAGGTGCTGAGATATGAACTGGCACTTGACTAAATCATTCAGTGGTCACTTACCTCCTTTGCCTTCGTGCAATGCTTCCTGAGAAGAGCGCTCACCCAGGAGCCACATTTGTACCTGCACTTCATGAAAAGCAATTCCTTCGAAGCTCTGAGAAATAACCATGAGAAACCGTTCTCTGAGCATCGTTTTAACTATTATCTTGACACAACTGCTGTGTTCTGGGTACTTAACCCAGGAGATTAAATCTTTATGCACCAGTGCAAAAAAATCATACCCCTGTAATTTTTCATATATACAATTTCTCAGCTGTCGTAGTTTAAACCTGTCACATTTATGGCACAACGGTAATTTAGGTGGACAATTTCAAATGCCATTCTCAAAGGACTATTCTCAAACTACCACAACAAATGCCTTTCATCGCCAGTGTATTGGGTAGTGGAACTGATCATTGCACTCAGTTATATTTCTGAGCCAGTGACTTCTTAATATTCTCTGAGAGAAAAATCATTAGGGACTTTGTGCCAATAAATAACAGCGCAGTGTAATTGAAGTAGGAACAAAAAGTAGACTCTGTTCTTAACTGCATTTGCTGCAGAAGAAAGCTAGGCAGGAGTAATTCCCTTTGGATGCCTGGAAAACACTGGGCTGGAGGAGATATATGTATCTAGGTATATCTTTCTCTAGATATGTATATGTATGTATATATAGATATACATAAGTGGATTTATCAGCTTCCTATCTGCCTTTGGTGATTCTGTACTTCTTCAAACTGTCCAGTGATAAGCTAATAATTGCAAGTCTCCTGTCAGTCACTGCAATATTTCCTGTATTAAGATCTTTTCAGAACCATGAGGATCTTTAAACAGATCACATTTCTGGAATCTTCAAACTGCAGTCAGGCCTGTGTCACACTAACCAAAAGTGGCTGGGATGAATAATGTGGCTAAAGGCAGCCTGTGCTTAAATCTCATTAAATTCTGGGTGATTTAAGCACTTATTTCTATGCAGTGCCAAACTGGGGTCTTTGTGTTCCTCTCAGCACTGAATTGTGTACTGAGCTGATTCTGCTCATCAGTCCCCAGGGACCACAGTGGTCAGGAAACCACATAACTGAGCACCTTCAGGCACACTGAGAAACACAACCTCAAAAATCAACTGCCGTTAGACACTGAAGCCATGTGGGTAGCTACCAGGCAACAAAATGCACTTCTGGAAGAATGCTGTTGGTTTATAGAATGTTTCTGGTTATGCTGTTGTAAGATCTTTAAAAAAAACCCTTGGAATTTCCAGGAATACAAGAGAATAAGGGAAGCATAAACAGTTTAGGAGCAGCAGAGATCGTACACCACATCACACGACCCTCAGCCACCACTGGCATTCTTGCTATTGGCCTTGGATGGCAGCCCAAGGGCTGAACAGGCAAATGAATCTGAACTTCTCCCTTTGACCCCCTCATTAGGCTTGGAGCCCATGTGGAGATCAGACACAGGGAGCCATCACTGACACTCTTGCTCAGGCTGATTTTGAATAGCTTAGATTCTAGGGCTGTTGAATTTGTGTTTGTGATCCTCAAACAGCTAATTTAAGAGCGTAAGTTTTCTGCACAGCCTTCTCTGTAGGGCAATTCCCTGAACCTCAGTTAAATTCCTCTTCATTTTATTGTTGAGCTTTCCACAGTTTAAGATACCATGACTGTATGGACTCAGCTTAGACAGCTAACTCCCCAAAAGTTGAATCTTAAACTAGAAATGATTTAACCCATCAGAGCATTTGTCTTGAGGTGAAGCAACGACATTACATTTTCAGCTCTCAAATCCCCATCAGAGCTGCTCAGTTCCTAGGTGTGCACCATGTAAAGCTTGTAGTCACAACTTCCCAGATCAGGGAGGATGCTTTTCTTTGATGTGGACAAGACGTTGACTCTCAAATTGGTGTTTTTTGTTAGAAACCAGTATTTGTAATCCTCCAAAGATAATTTCAAAAGAGATACTTGCAGATGCCATTTTGGAACATAATCTCTGGGAATATTGCTGATCTCCAAAGCAAATATTAATATACTGAAAAATCTCTGAAATAACACTTATGAGTCAGCAAAAGTGGAAATCTTTGTAGTATGTAACTGACCCACAACACTTAGTTAAACTTTGATTTTTAGTGATGGTCTTTGAAGTGTGCAGTCTAATTCATCTGACTTCTGACAACATTAAGTATTAGCTTTCAAGATCACAGAACCATAGAATAATTAGGGATTGGAAGGGACCCTGAAAGATCATCTAGTCCAATCCCCTTGACACAGTAGGATCACCTAGATCAAAGTTGCACAGAAACACATCTAGGAGAGTTTTAAACATCTCTGGTGAAGGAGACTCCACAACCTCCTGGGCAGCCTGTTCCATTGCTCTGTCACCCTCCCCGTTAAGAACTTCCTCCTCATCTTTATGTGGAACCTCCTATGTTCCAGCTTACAGCCACTGTGACTTGTCCTACCATTACACAACATTGAGAAGAGCCTTACTCCATCATCCTGGCACCCACCCTTCAAATACTTGTAGACATTAATGAGGTCACCCCTCAGTCTCCTCTTCTCCAAGCTAAAGATACCCAGCTCCCTCAGCCTCTCCTTGTAACGAAGGTGCTCCCCTTCCTTCATCATCCTCATTGCACTACGCTGGACACCCTCCAGCAGCTCTACATCCCTCTTGAACAGAGGAGCCCAGAACTAGAC
>VXBP01004908.1:645-71068 GCA_013400115.1 Rhinopomastus cyanomelas
GGAAGAAGTTCCTTCTCATATTGATATAGAACCTCCTGTGTTGCAGCTCATACTCATTGCCCCTTGTCCCATCATTAGATGCCGCTTAGCAGAGCCTGGTTCCATCCTCCTGACACCCACCCTTCACATGTTTATCAATATTAATGGGGTCACCCCTCAGTCTCCTTTTTTCCAAGCAAAAGAGACCCAGCTCCCTCAGCCTTTTCTCACCACAGAGATGCTCCACTCCCTTCCTCATCTTCCTGGCTTCGGACTGGACTCTCTCCAGCAGTTCTGTGTCCTTCTGGAACTGAGGAGCCCAGTATTGGACACAATAGTCTAGATGTGGCCTGGCCAGGACACAGTAGAGATTGAGGAGAACCTCCCTCCACCTGCTAACCACCCCACTTCTATCTACCCCAAGATGCCATTGGCCTTCTTGGCCACCAGGGCCCATTGCTGGCTCATGGAAGATGCACGTGTGATAATCTATGGAAATGCAGTTTCAATGTTAATTTTTTGTTGGTTTTGTTTTAGACCATTAGATTGACAAAACCAATCAACTTTACATCGTTTTATCTCTAATCACAACAGAACAAAACTCTCATGACATTTTAAAAAGACTTTCTTTAATGAGATTTTTGTGATAAATGGAGGGTTTGGTTGTTAAGTTCTCCCTGTAATGCTGTTATGTGACTCCAGTTTTTACAGCTGAAACGCAAACAGGTCCCTAACTCTGTGTAATTCCACCTGTGTAATTATTTGCTGATCACACTGCATGGCGTTCACTGCATAAACTAGGGGATGCAGTCAAGCAACAGTGATCACTACGGCTAATGTTCATAATATTTGTGGAAATATTGTGGTTCTTTGGTGAGGGGACCTGCAGGTGTTTCCATGGGAGGTATCATTTAGCTTTAATGAACAAATGACTGGGTTTACAGAGAATGAATGAGAGAATCACAGAACATCAGGGACCTCGAGAGATCATCCAGTCCTTAGCAGGATCACCTAGAACCAGTCATAGTCTGTTGAAGTCATAGAATCATAGAATCTTTAGGGATTGGAAGGGACCTCGAAAGATCATCTAGTCCAATCCCCCTGACACAGCAGGATCCCCTAGATCAAGTCACACAGGAACACATCCAGGTGGGTCTTAAACATCTCCAGAGAAGGAGACTCCACAACCCCCCTGGGCAGCCTGTTCTAGTGCTCCGTCACCCTCACTGGGAAGAAGTTCCTTCTGATATTTATGTGGAACGTCCTATGTTGCAGCTCACATCCATGGCCCCTTGTCCTATTGTTAGATGCCCCTGAGAAGAGCCTGGCTCCATCCTCCTGACACCCACCCTTCATATATTTATAGACATTAATGAGGTCACCCCTCAGTCTCCTCTTCTCCAAGCTAAAGACACAGAGCTCCCTCAGCCTTTTCTCATAAGGGAGGTGTTCCCCTTCCTTCATCACCCTTGTTGATCTACGCTGGCTGAACTCCTTCCAGCAGCTCCACACCCCTCTTGAACTAAGGGACACAATTCTCCAGATGTGGTCTCACCAGTGCAGAGCAGAGGGGGGAAGGAACCTCTCGATCTACTAACCACCCCCATTCTGATCCACCCCAGGATGCTGTAGGCCCTCTTGGCCACAAGACCACACGGCTCTCGTATCACGCAGGAACATATCCAGATGGGTTTTAAACATGTCTAGAGAAGGAAAGCGAAGGCCTCCTTGGAATTAAACCTTGCAAGAGGGGTCAGGGGCAACAGAAAGAGCTTCTTCAAGTACATTGCAGGTGAAACTAAACCTCGAGGCAATGTAGGCCCCGTGCTGAACGAGATGGGTGCTCTGAAGACAGAGGATACACAGAAAGCAGAGAAACTGGATGCCTTCTTTGCTTCAGTCTGTACTTCTGGGGGCTGTCCTGATATCAAGCACCAGACTGCTCAGGCCCCAGAGAAAATTGGGAGAAAAGAGGAATTTGCCTTGGTTGATGAGGACTGGGTTAGGGAACAATTGAGCCAACTGGACGTGTGTAAATCCCTAAAGTTGGAAGAGACCTCCCAGATAATCAAGTCCAACCATCCACCCAATGCCACCACACCCGCTACACCATTTTTAACACCTCCAGGGATGGTGACTATCACTTCCCTGAGTAGTGGGTTCTAATATTTGGCTGCTCTTTCTTATTCCTAACTTCCAATCTAAACCTTTGCCAAGTGCAACCCGAGGCTGCTTCCTCTTGTCCTACTGCTAGTGACGTAGGAAAAGAATCACCTCATTTTGAAAATTGCAATTAAACAACAGATAAGAATCCATTTATTACCTGAAATACAGCAAATGAGAAATCTGAAACTTTTCTGCAGTGCCTGTGCAATTAACTAGCTCTGTAAACAGATTTTCTGTTCCATCACAGAGATCAGGAACATACCTAACACCGCGGTTGGAGCACACTGCTCATATCCTAGAATCAAATACAACTAGCTCTTTCAATTCCATCAAATTAATATATCTCAAAGGACAGAGCTCATGTCCTGTATTAATTTCTCCCCAGGATTCTTAATAAAAGAAGCTTTAACTTGTCAAAGCACGTTTCTGTACAGTGATGCAGAAAAACATGAAGGAGGAAGAATGATACTGTCACAGTAAACTCATCTGTATTTTAATAAGTTGATGCTATCAAGACACAAAATACTAATTTACACAATACCCAAACCCTACAGTAAATATTTGACCAACTTTCAAAACTGCTCTGATATAAATCATCCCCAAACTGCTCTGATATATTCACACTAGTTTTGCAGCTCCCTTAAACATCCCTCAGAATCGACTGAATTGAAGATAAAGGTGCAGTAGGACTGCCTACAGTTGGCCAAATTCAAAGATTAGATGCAAAATGATGGAAATTAAGCCTATTTATTCTCAAATTCTGACACGTTTCACACCTCACAGCCTAGCTGAGGGTAAAACTGAGGCTATTTAAGTTTTATAACATCTCCATCTACTCACATTCCCACAAATCTCAAAGGATCAGTTGTAAGTAGGTCTGCAGAAGACACAGTCTTAAATGAAAAGCTAATGCGTGCAGATACTACCGATCTGATGTCCCATCCAGCACTATCCTCACTTGTGGATACCACAGTAGGGTAGAGTTTGTGTTAAATGAGATGTTCCTCTCCATGGTGCAACCAGACAGAAAATGGGCATCATGTGTCACCTCTGATGACACTGTCTGCTTACTGCTGAGAAAAGCTTCAGCTCTGAAAGACCACTATAATGTCCTTGGTGAACTGGACACAGTTTGACTGCAGTATATTGGAAATGTTAAATACACACTAGCACAGTCCTTCCTTAATACTAGGGACATGGAGTCCATATAGAATTATTTTCTATACAGATTCTTGTCCGTTCAGGAGACAGAGTTTGAAGAAGCTTGATCTTAGATGCTTCTTCCCAGTCTGTGTTTGGCATCATCTGACTCACTCGTGCAGGACTAACACGGGAGCCTGAAGCGGTCACGGTTGCTCGGTGGAGTCAGAGTAGTTATGGCTGTTTGTTAGAAACTGTGGGGTTCACTGTAGTTGAGGCACTACTAGTTGTATGTCTGAACAGGAACCCATTCAAGACTTTACATTTTCCCTGTTTGCAATTGTGCATCAGTTCAAAGCTTCAAGAAAGACAGACCCCAAGGAAAGGAACTCGGAGTGAAGTGGAGAACGCCGTGGCCTACTTTGCTGTCTAAAATATGAGAGTTTAAATGTATAAACAGGAAAAGAAAGGAAAATTTGCCACTAGTTCCGATATAATTGATGCCCTCTCTTTTTCTCTCTCACGTTAACGTGTGACTGGATGGCTGATTATAAAGACCCCACTGACTTTCCTCTAGAAGGATCGATCTCAGGACCAGAGAAAAGCTGTGTTGACCAACCAAAGAAAATCTCCTGATCACAGAACATTAGGGATAGGAAGGGACCTTGAAAGATCATCCAGTCCAATCCTTCTGCCACAGCAGGATCCTCTAGATCCAGTCACTCAGGCAAGTTTTAAATGTCTCCAGAGAAGATCCTAGGATCATAGGATGTTAGGGGTTGGAAGGGACCCAAGAGATCATAGAGTCCAACCCCCCTGCCGGAGCAGGACATGACTCCACAACCCCCCTGGGCAGCCCGTTCCAGTGCTCTATCACCCTTATTGCAAAGATTTTCCTTCTCATATTAACATGGAACCTCCTATGTTCTAGCTCACACCCACACCCCTGACTAATCCTTCCTTAGTAATCTTTCCTTCAGCTTCAATCAGGACAGAGGATGGTGCCACCAGTGCACTGTCTGATCTGAGTCAAATGAAACAGGACTGTATCAATGCAATTTCATTGACATTACTATGATGACCTAAAAATACCCAAATATATTGTGGAGCAGAGATGTAATTTGCAGGAGTAATGACATTAGCTCGCCAAATCTACTCAATATGCGACTCACTCAAACCATTTCCAAAGTCAGTGTTCTTTGATTCATGTAAAAACAGCCTTTATGTCCATTTATATAGGTTTCAATATTCATTTACACTCAGCCTTCAGCCTGATTCAATAATTAGGCAGAGTCAGTAGCGCTCACCTAACCAGGCACAGAGTCAGCAGGACTACAGGGCTTCTCAAAGACTACAAAAATGAGCTAAGGTAAAAAATAAAGCCCGTAAAAACAAACCTGAGCCCAGAGAGAAGTCTTCACTGAGAGAAGCAAATGTGTAATTAAAATTACACTCTCATTCAGCAGCTGAAAAATTAAAAGGAGGAAGGACTGTCTAAATAATACATTCCAATTCTAAAATCTTTGCACATACTCCTTTTTCATCTGCTGACCTTACCACAGGGAAAATTGCTGTCTCTCTTTTAATAAAAATTACATCTCTCATTTGCAGCCTTCTGATCTGTCTCATCTGGAAGCTTTTTCATCTATTCCCTGTAGGTGGAACTCCTCCTTCAGACCTTTAATTATGTGGCGTTGCCTTGACCACTATAGCTTAGATTTAGTTTAGTATTCTAACTCTAAAATAGCCACTTGTGTATTTGTGCTCCAATATTGACCCTACAAATCTGTCTCAGATTTTGTAACAGTGGTTTAAAAGGCTGGGTTGTGGGTTTGGTTTTGTTTCCACCTTGTTCCAGTTCACTGCTGTTGTTTTCCTAAGACGAAAAAGAAATATTTGATAAATCTTCATTTTATCATCTACTGCTTCTTTTGAATGGCACTGAAAAAAATATTGGCTAACAGAATCACAGAATCATTGAGACTGGAAAAGCCCTCAGAGCTCATTTGGCCCAGCCCAGGACCTGACATCACCACATGGGGCCAGACCAGGGCAATGAGAGCCACATCCAGGTTGTCCTTCAGCACCACCAGGGATGGGGACTCCATCACTGCCCTGGGCCTGGAGTGCTTGCTAGTAACTGAATAAAGAATTGATTCCTTAGTAGCCATTAAAGATCCCAGAACACGCTTACAAAGGGCACTGTGATGATCTCTACCCTTCTGCCCAGTATGAGATATCACATGCCTAACAAAAGAGCTTCTCTTGTCCCTACTGCCATTTCAATTAGATGTGACCTTTATTGTCTCCTGGAGGTCTCATCCACGTGGCAGCACAATTCAGGCTCTGCTATATCCAATCCCAAAACTAAAGGGTGAGAGATCTCTAGACTCACTGTTTGCACCAGTGGGGTAAGTTCCAACCCCTTCCTAAAAATCACAGAATCTCAGAATTACTGAGGCTGGAAAAGCCCTCTGAGGTCATCAAGCCCAGCCCGGGACCTAACATCACTACGTGGGGTCAGACCAGGGCACTAAGGGCCACAGCCAGTCGGTCCCTCAACACCTCCAGGGATGGAAACTCCACTGCTTCCCTGAGCAGTCCATTCCAA
Source organism: Rhinopomastus cyanomelas (assembly GCA_013400115.1). Taxonomy (NCBI): domain Eukaryota; kingdom Metazoa; phylum Chordata; class Aves; order Bucerotiformes; family Rhinopomastidae; genus Rhinopomastus; species Rhinopomastus cyanomelas. The sequence continues at coordinate 6,542 of VXBP01004908.1, forward strand.
TGTCTGACCATGAGGAAGGGCTTCCTGATACACCAAGTTGTCTCATTTTCTGCAGAGTGCTTGATCACACATCTCAGTGCACATTTCTGAATTAGCACTGCTAGAGCTTACAACCACCACTTGTTGATACGATTTATCTATTGGACACTTCAAGTCTTCAATACTATCAATTATCAGATTTTAATGAGTTGTTTACAGGAATTATCTCCAAGACCAGTGAATAATTTCACCCTTCGCCGGATGCATTCCCTTACAGTAACAAACCAAAACCCCAACAACAAATACACAGATGATATCTCCCAGTAGAAGATATCTTCTCGTTTCTCATTTACTTCAGGGTAGAAATGGGTTCATATTTTAACGCTGGTCCCTAACTTAGGGCACCGTTACTTCTTAGTGCACTTTGGTTTGAATTTTCATTTGTATGCAAATAAGTCTCTGATTTATGGCACTAGTAAAGATATTACTCAACGACTCCTAGTTTTCAAAATTGCTTTTAGGGTATGTAAAATTAGATAAGCAACTATTTTCTCTGTGCCTGCCTCCCGGCAAAATCCAGTAGACTACTAAAGCATCACTTCACCTTCTACTAAAGTATAGTCTTTAATTTTAAAAATAAAAATCATCTTCTCAATGCAGTTTGTTCTTTTAAAAAATATGAAGAAATGGATCTGGGGGGATTGGACTAGATGATCTTTCGAGGTCCCTTCCAATCTGTAATGATTCTATGATTCTAATTATCTGGTTCTCTATCTTGTACAATAAATACTACCCGGGCTCTTCAGTTACGTTTTTGTTGCCAGTCTGGTAGTTAGTAAATCAAGAGAGGTTCTCTTCCCCCCTCTACTCTGCCGTGCTGGACCACATCTGGAATAGTGACCAGTTCTGGGCCCCCAAGTTTCAGAAGGACACAAAACTGCTGGAGACAGTCCAGTGCACAGCCACAACATTGATGATGGGAGTGGAGCATCTCCCTGATGAGGAAAAGCTCAGGGAGCTGAGTCTCTTTAGCTTGGAAAAAGGGAGACTGAGGGGTGACCTCATTAATGCTGATAAATATGTGAAAAGTGGGTGTCAGGAGGATGGAGCCAGGCTCTGCTCAGAGGCATCTAATGATAGGACAACAGGCAATGAGCATGAGCTGGAAGACAGGAGGTTCCACATCAGTATGAGAAGGAACTTCTTCCCAGTGAAACTGGAAGGGGCTGCCCAGGGATGTTGTGGAGTCTTTTTCTCTGGAGATGTTTAAAACCCACCTGGACGTGTTCCTGTGTGACAGGATCTAGGGAATCCTGCTCTGGCAGGGGGATTGGACTAGATGAACCTTCAAGGTCCCTTCCAGTCCCTATTGTTCTGTGATCCTGTGAACTGTTGTGATACTTGAAGCTCACTCCTGAGTCTTACTGAGGTTCAGTTATTGGTAACAAAACAGCACCTACAAACTAAATGAATTTTTAAAGACTAAGTAGGAATAACGGAAATTCAGTCTCTAACACCTTCACCAAAACAAGAAAACCCCACACTGCAGAAGTGTTCTTTCAGCATGACTAATCCAAAGTTGGTTCTATACACTTCTCTGTTCAAGGATACAGCTACTGAAGACACCACAGAGTTAATTGTGATCCAAGTATCTCACTCTTTTCCACAGAATCTTTGGCAGCTTCATTAGTTGCCTGGAAAATGTACCAAGTTGATGTCTCAATGTGCTTTTATAATAACTTCTTCACTGCACCCATTCCCTATCTATCACAATTAAGCTTCTGGCTGCTTGTTCATTAAATCCAAAGGAATGGAGCAATAGACAGTAGGGACAGCAGAACAAGAGCATGTGCTTATTTTCTCGTGTTGTCCTTCAATTCTGGAAGGAGCTAGAAGGGGTCTCAGGTCTGCCAGTCTGCCACAGTCAATTAGAACTGAAAATAATCTTTCCATGCCCACACATGGTGTGATTCACAGAACCCCATTTTATCTGTCACGTTATCTCCAGATGAAGAAACGCTGTCATTAGTTAGATGATTGTGTTTTGGATTAAATGAGTGGGCAACGCGTTGCTAATTGTGGCTCAAGGCTGAATTTCCTCGCAGCCACCCTGCTGTATGAGAGAAGGAAGCTCTGTCGCCGTCCTCACTGCCACCACTGCTCTTGTGACTTCCACGCCTGTGGAAAAGCCACGGCAAGGAGAGGTGGGAAAGAGCACTAGGGGAAGCAGGATCTGACTCTAGCAGAAAAAAGGGAAAGGAAGGAGCGAGAGTTAGTGCGTCTGAAGCTCTGTAGGTGGGCATCAGTTTCATTCACTGCTTCTGCTACCCATAGCTCTTACCACATCACTTAGCAGACTGACAGACAGCCCAGATGCTGAAACTGTGTGATCTAATTATGCAGAGCATTATGTTTTGAAATGAGCAATTTATATCAGGAAGCGCACGCTGCAAATACTTTGATTTCAACGCCCTTCTAAATTCAAGACTGTCATTTACTGTGTACGTGGGGTTGCTTTTTATGACAAAGAATTCTTGTACTTTATCTTTTTGTGTGTGTGTGCTTAGATTTCCCCAGGGCAACAACCAAATTAATGTGTTCCTCGTGGGAAAACACATGTTGGTAATAACATTGTAGACAAATTAGGTAGATAACCTGGAATCACAGTCAGAAGTAATCAGATCAGCGCCGAGTTTAAGGACAGAAAAGGGGAAGTTTTGCCTTCCGTAATATTTCTAAATTAGGTTTCCCTGTGTGATCTAAAGATACTAGAAAAACCTCATACAGGGCATCCTTACTAGTGAAAAGTTATCTTCTTCTCTGAGCAGAAGCAGTACTGGTCTCTTCTCACAAACAATTAGTGACAGAACAAGAGCAAATGGGCTCTAGTTACAACTGGGGAGGGTTTAGACATGATATTAGGAAAGTTTGTTTCACAGGAAAGGTGGTCAGGCACTGGAATGGGCTTCCCAGGGAGGTGGTTGAGTCGCCTTCCCTGGATGTGCTGGAAGATCGTTTGAATGAGGTGTTCAGGGATCTGGTTTAGGGGTGAACTTGTAAGGTGGGGTAGATGGTTGGACTTTATGATCCCGGGGGTCTTTTCCAACCAGAGTGATTCTGTGAGTAACTTAAAATGTCAAAATCCACCATTTGAAGTGGGAGATCTTGGGCAGGGAAATGTTTTGAATTACAGAGCAGGTCTGGCACTAGAAAAGCAGAGAGTTAGGAATGCATGAATGGGGTTTTATCATCGCCTCCACTCGTTCCTTTAAACTGTTAGCCACCTCCAGCCATGGACAGCCAAGGCACTCAAGAGTAAACCATGCTGTTTCCAGTCAGATTAAATCTTCTGTGCTCTATTATAGCCTATTACACTACCTGCAAACCCACAAATAAATCTTCCCCTATTTTGAACTCCGAGTCTCTGGAAGTCTAAGGTAACGATGCCTTCCCCTCTTATATATTTAGGGCTTAATTCTTCTTTCTTTACAATAATGGAAATCAAGGGTCAGAATCACAGAACACTAGGGATTGGAAGGGACCTTGAAAGATCATCTAGTCCAATCCCCCTGCCAGAGCAGGATCACTCCAATGATGGAGCATTGGAACAGACAGCCCAGGGAGGTCATGGAGTCTCCTTGTCTGCAGACTTTAAAACCCACCTGGATGTGACTTGGTCTAGGTGATCCAGCTGTGGCGGGAGGATTGGACTAGATGATCTTTTGAGGTCCCTTCCAATCCCTAATGATTCTATGATTAAATGATTGCTCTGATTATGTGAAGAGAAACATCTGCTACACCCAGACATCAAATGAGCATGAAAAACAGTCTTCAATATTAGATCTCACTAGCAAGTGTTCAAAGGCTTTGGATCCTTTTTCATTTCCATGTTCTTATAAGCTACCTACGCAATGTGCTCTGCATTCCTTCTCTATCCCCTGAACAGACTGAAAAGGTTTTCACAGCATCACAAAACATTAGGGATTGGAAGGGACCTTGAAAGATCATTTGTTCCCATGAACATGCTTGCCAAGAGACAGAAGTGATCACACAAAGCATGAATTAACTCAATGTCTTGCTTTATAACGAAGCGCGATCTAACATGATCCATTGACACAATTAAGATAAATTTCTTAGCACAAGCAGGTGCTACAAAGACTCTGAAGAGCAGAATATGTATATTTACAGAGAGAAGATAACTTCTTTCATTCAAGGCCAGAAAAACATGACCAAAGAAAAAGACAGGTTGCAAATTTAAAGGTCTACTGCCAGCCAACAAGAGAAGCCTTTTGGACTGTATTGGAACCTGCCTGGGCACGTTCCTGTGCAACCTGACCTAGGGGTTCCTGCTACAGTGAGGGGATTGATCTGCATTATCTTTTGGGGTTCCTTCCAATCCCTAACATTATGTGAGTCTTCATGAGCATCAAGAACACCCAAGAAGAAGAAGAGCCTCAAGCCACACTTTGTACCTTCTCCTACCATCCCATCAGAGTACAGGACTGCCACGATATTATTTCTACAACCATCAGAACACAACTACCTCACGAAGAATTATTTTATGTATAAAATAAAGAAACTGCATTTTATAAAGTCCTTATAGCATGGCTGTCTTGGTATACGACACCTTCCAGAGCACCTCTAAACAAGCACTTGGGAAAAGCAATCTCAGTAAATGGTTTTAAAGACAGGTTATTTATTTATTACGCAAGACACAGCTTCTCACATTCTATTGCCTGGAGTAAAATGAATGCTGATAATTCTCCTGTCTCCAAAACTCAACACATTTATATTAAAAATGTAGAAAGTACAGTATACACTGAGGTGCAATCTATTGACTATGTCAGTAATAGCAGCTTTTTCATTTTTCCCCTTGTAATAGAAGTCATTGCTTGCATTCAGAATGCATTGTCAAGCTTTATTAATCTCAGCACAGAGGCCATCCTGGGCCTTGAAAACTATTGCTTTTTTTTTTTTAAAGAGATGGGATTCTTTTTCTATGGCCTACTTGAGATCTATTTCAGATCTGTCATAAAAAAGGGAACCTCAAATTACAGGACAACTTAAACAATGCTTCGCGGTCAGCGATGTGTTTAAGCCTCTTCCTTGAAATAGAATCCTAGCATTTTCAATTTTAAAAAGGAGTTTCTTTGCAGGTTGGCAATCACAATGTACAATGCTTCTCTGTCTCGTTATTCTCAGATGAAAATTGATGATTAGGCACTGAAGGTGATATTCTGAGCAGGAGGTGAATATATATGATCTAGAGGAAGGACTAAGAAACACTCCTCTTTGAGCTGCAGACAAAAAAAAACCCACACTCATCTCGGTATCATAATCCCAGAGCTGAAATTGGGACCTCAGAGAGGTCGTTGGGATCTGGGTTCTCAATGGAGTTGTTTGATTTGAGGTTTTTAAGCCTGTGAGTGTGCCCAGGGAGTATTTATGCTGTGAGCAACCCTAATATGATTTGGAATGCTCCATTGTAAAGCCAAAATGCCAGATAAGCCTGTATGTACTGAGGAAGGGGGGAGCTGTTATAATATCTCTATAGTATTTGCACTTGGATTTTCTCTAAAGGGGTAGAGAGGAAAGGTGTAGGATACATCAAGTAACTCCTCAACAGTCATCATTTAAATTCAGACAGGTAATAAACATAAATCCTCTCCCTATTTTGCAGCATTAACACTGAAATATTCTTAGAGTGGAAGTCTGAATTCCTTGTCTGTTAACCATCGAGTGTCTGGAGACAGAAGACCAAGGCCTTCTATCCATTTCAAATACTTTGGGTCCTCTTACATGCCCCATGGAACTACCTACATTCTCGTTTGGACATCTGTTTCCAAAACTACTTGCACAGACTCACAGAATATTAGGGATCGGAAGGGACCTCAAAAGATCATCCAGTCCAATCCCCCTACCACAGCAGGATCACCTAGACCAAGTCACAAAGGAACATGTCCAGGTGGGTTTTAAACATCTCCAGAAAAGCAGACTCTACAACCCCTCTGGGCAGCCCCTTCCAGGGCTCTGTCACCCTCATCATGAAGAAGTTCCTTCTCATACTATGTGTAACCTCCTCTGTTCCAGCTCACACCCATAGCCCCTTGTCCTGTCATTAGATGCCACAGAGCAGAGCCTAGCTTCATCCTCCTGACACCCATCCTTCACACATTTATAAATACTAATGGGGTCACCCATCAGCCTCCTCTTTTCCAACCTCAAAAGACCCAGTTCCCTCAGCCTTTCCTCATCAGGGAGATGTTCCACTCCCTTGATCAACTTCTTGGCTCTGCATTGGACTGTCTTCCACAGTTCTGTGTCCTTCTGGAACTGAGAAGCCCAGAACTGGACACAACATTCCAGGTGCAGTCTCAGTAAGGTAGAGTAGAGTGGGCGGAGAACCTCTCTCAATCTGTGTAACATACTGCCAAGGACCAAACATCAGCATGCATTACTGAATTAGAATATTTTATATAATGCTTGAACACAAAACCATTAAGTGTAACAGCAAGTGGTAAAGACACTGAGAAGTCACTCTCAGTTGATAATCTGAACTACTGACTGTTGACTTGATTATATTCTTGATTTGATGCTGCTTTTAGAGAACGAAGCACGTTGTCTCCTTTAGCATGTTGGGTGGTTAGCAAGTCAAGAGAGGGGTTTCTTCCGCTCTACTCCGCCCTGGTGAGAGCACATCTGGAGTTTTATGTCTAGTTCTGGGCCCCTCAGTTCAAGAAGGACATGGAGCTGCTGGAGGGAGTCCAGCATAGAGCAATGAGGATTATGGAGGAGGTGGAGCACCTCCCTTATGAGGAGAGGCTGAGGGAGGTGGGTCTCTTGAGCTTGGAGAAGAGGAGACTGAGGAGTGACCTCATTCATGTCTATAGATATCTGAAGGGTGGGTGTCAGGATAGCGGAGCCAGGCTCTTCTCGCTGTCATCTAGTGATAGGATGAGAGCCACTGGTTGTAAGCTGCAACATAGGAGGTTCCACATCAATATGAGAAGGAACTTCCTGGTCAGGGTGACAGAGCCCTGGAAGGGTCTGCCCAGGGGATTGTGGAGAAGCATCCCCTTCACTGGAGATGTTTAAAACCCATCGGAATGTGTTCTTGTGTGACTTGGTCTAGGTGATCCTGCTGTGTCAGGGGGATTGGACTGGATGATCTTCCGAGTTCACTTCCAATCACCAATGATTCTACGATAGCAAAAACAACTTCATAAAGAGACTTACAATCAGCCGGCGCATACAAGGTTATCAACTTGTTCCTAACACTGGGGATACAAAACAAAATCCCTCTACAGAACTAGGTACTTCCTGCTGAGACTCAGTTCCTGTAAGAGCTTAATAGTCTGCGTGTAGCAAGTTAATACGATAAGTGAACAAGATTGCACTTGGCATCTTCCAGTTATTAAGTCACATCGGAAGAAACAAAAAAAGAGCGCAACTCCAAACGTCTTGCGAGCGCTCTGCGTGAAATGAAACACAAACCAGACACAGCTAATGAAATAAAAGTCTGCGTCAACTCTTGAGATACACAACTGAGATTTGGTAAGCCAACAAGCACTTACAACACAACTGGATTTTGAAGTTTCCTTTTAAAAAGGTGAAGGCAGCTACCAAAGTTGAATCGCAAGAAGTTATTTCAAAGTATTATGATAGAAAGCTGCTCTTGTGTCATAGTGCAAAGCTGACTAATCACAGAATCACACAGAATTAGAGAACACTAAGGATTGGAAGGGATCTTGAAACATCAACCAGTCCAATCCCCCTGCCACAGCAGGATCACCTAGATCTGGTCTCACAGGAACACGTCCAGGTGGGTTTTAAACATCTCCAGAGGAGACTCCACAACCCCCCTGGGAAGCCTGTTCCAGTGCTCTGTCACCCTCACTGGGAAGAAGTTCCTTCTCAGATTGATGTGGAACCTCCTATGTTCCAGCTCACACCCACTGCCCCTTTGTCTATTATTAGATGCCATTAAGCAGAGCCTGGGTCCATCCTCCTGACACCCACCCTTCCCATATTTATCAACGTTAATGAGGTCACCCCTCAGTCTCCTCTTTTCCAAGCTCAAGGGACCCAGCTCCCTCAGCCTTTCCTCATCCACTCTCTTCATCACCCTCATGGCTCCGTGCTGGGCTCTCTCCAGCAGAGAGAGGGGCCCAAACCTGGACACAATATTCCAAATATGGTCTCACCAGGGCAGAGTAGAGGGGGAAGGGAACCTCGGAAGAATTCTTTGCAGGAGAACAGTCATATGATGTCATTACACTAGCCACCTGTAACTTATTACTAAGTTGGCAGCCTCCCATTTAATAAATTTATTAGCAATTACTTTGCGGGTGAATGTTGCTGACAGAATCAGTTCAGTTGACTCTCCAGGAACCTGCTTTAGCTTTCTTGCACCATTGCTTACATGTAGGTGGCACTAAAGACATAGAACAAATTTTAATCATCTATTTATAATATTTTAGGTTCAAACTATGTCATTTATGGCACACACAGCACATATCACAGAATTACAGAACAGTAGGGATTGGAAGGGACCTCAAAATATCACCCAGTCTAATCCCCCTGACAGAGCAGGATCCACTAGATCAAGTCGCACAGGAACACATCCAGGCAGGTTTTAAATGCCTCCAGAGAAGGAGGCTCCACAACCCCCAAGGGCAGCCCCTTCCAGGGCTCTGTCACTCTCACCATGAAGAAGTTCCATCCCATATTCAAGTGGAACCTCCACTGGAACAGACTGCCCAGGGTGGTTGTGGAGTCTCCTTCACTGGAGATGTTCAAGACCCACCTGGATGTGTTCCTGTCTGAATTGGTCTAGGGGATCCTGCTGTGGCAGGGGGATTGGACTGGATGATCTTTCGGGGTCCCTTCCAATCCCTAATGATTCTATGATTCTATGAGTAGCCTTGGCAAGCAAATTATTCTTTTAGCAAAACTAGGCTCTATAAAAAAAGAAGCCTTCCTGCAGTTATGAAGTGACTGTACTTTGTTTAATACAGGGAATTGCTGTTGAAGTCAGCAAGAACTTTTTTATGCCAGAGAACTGTAGAACTGAATACATTTTGGATAATTTGACAGTTCAAGTAATCAAGACACTCTCCCACACACGCGGTTCTTTCCGGACTGAAGTACTTGATGACAATATCTTGTTTTACTGCATTAGAAGATGCTGGGGAAAATTAAGATTCTGGAAAGAACTTGTAGCATTAAAAGCCACCACCAGCCTTGAACACTACACATCGATGAGATTATCTTGGGGTATCTTAATTCCGGCCACAGCAGTCCTTTTTTAATTTAAACTTTGCTTTAATTTCCCTTTAATTTAAATCTGCCTTTAATTTTGGATTTGGAGAGTCAGTAGATATGCAATAATCAGTCATTAGTAAATATGGCACATGGAGATTAAACAGACTCTGCAAGCTTCAAATAAGTCTGGTATTGCCTCATCCACACATCAAATAGAAAAATATTCAATCTAGGATGATGGATTTTCGCTAATCAGTCCAGTCAGTCTCTAAAAAGTCAGAGCTTGAAGCAAAGTCAGATAGAAGCTTTCATTCTGTGGATGGTAGAGTCATGCTTTATACCAGAGCAAATAAGCTCAAAAGTGATGTGGCATAATTAATAAATCCATCCTCTAATAAAGCCATCTCTCTTCTGCAGGTTATTTTATTTCTCAAGGCAAATTTCTGGTTAGCAGGTGTGTCTTTACCTAGAAGCTTCACAGCTCAACATCAGTCCATTATCATGTCTCATACTGATAACCTAGGAATATGCTTGTATACACACACATCTATTGTGGCCAGTCACATCTGGGATGGATCAGAAGAGGGCTGGTTAGCAGATCAAGAGAGGTTCTCCTCCCCTTCTACTCTGCCATGTTGAGACCGCATCTGAGATATTGTGTCCAGTTCTGTGCCCCTCAATTCCAGAAGGGCCAGAACTGCTGGAGAGTGTCCAGCGTAGAGCAATGAGGATGACGAAGGGAGTGGAACATCTACCTGATGAGGAAAGGCTGAGAGAGCTGGTCTCTTGAGCTTGGAAAAAAGGAGATGGAGGGGTGAACTTATTAATATTGATAAATATGTGAAAGGTGGGTGTCAGGAGGATGAAGCCAGGCTCTGCTCAGTGGCATCTAATGATAGACAAAGGGGCAATGGGTGTGAGCTGGAACATAGGAGGTTCCACATCAATCTGAGAAGGAACTTCTTCCCAGTGAGAGTGACAAAGCCCTGGGAGGGGCTGCCCAGGGGGGTTGTGGAGTCGTCTTCTCTGTAGATTTTTAAACCCACCTGGAGACTGGACCTAGGTGATCCTGCTGTGGCAGGGGGATTGGACTGGTTGACCTTTTGATGTCCCTTTCAATCCCTAATGTTCTGTGTTTCTGTGATTCTCATGTCTGGCATTAAGAGCCTAGAAATACACCTGTATATACACACACGCACACGAACATTCTCCTACACACATCTCCCAGTGATTCTGTTTTGCCAGCCTTACTAACCATTCTGTAAAAGGAGACATTTTAATGACAGCAGTAAGGAAACAGTATATTGCAATGCCTACATATTTGCATTTAAAAGGTATCTCTATGACATCATTATCTTATTCATGAATGCTGACCTTTCCTCCATCCAGACTATAAAAGAACCTTCCATCAATGAACAGTTTATAGCAATGCAGGCAGATTTATGCAGGTAGGGTAAGGTTAGTGTTGTCAAAAGGGCAGACACCTGGCCAGGAATACAAAAGGAAGGGTACAAAGTTATACTGGTCTTCAAGAGTTAATGAAGGAAAAGGCAAAGACATCTTATTCGTTAGTAGAGGGTCTGAGTAAGAAAATTATCAGTAATTTAAATGTCACTGAACAATGTCAAGACAGTCCTGGTGCTTTTTGTAGGTTCAGTATTGTTTTGCTGTTAAAGGCTTGTAGGAGAGCTGCAGACATCTCTGTCCATACTGAATCTAACTGCCAGCCCTTCTCACGGGCACACAATGGAGATTTCAGCCTAAAAAAAGAGGTGAAGGTGAGGGTTTTGTGATAGAATCCAGAGACAAAGCAGAGAGAACTCCAGAAATAGGTGGATAAGGCAAGTGGACATATAGTAATTGAACTTAATTTGCCACTTGAGCTTTGCACAGGTATAATCAGCTCAGATAGGACTCTTCAAAAGCAGTGCACGCTAAATGGCTGTAACGTTATTCCATGGGATAAAGGTAGAGCTAATGATAAAAGCATTCTGCTCTACTAGATTCACTAGGAAGAAATTTTACTTATCCATCAGTAAAAGCAGTAAGCCTAGGGCCCTCTTTGAACCCTGCTGAGAATAAAGGTAATTTGCAAACAGAACAGGGTGATGCTTTTAGAAGAAACTACTAGCCAAGAGTGCTGCAGAGAGTAGGTGTGCTACGGAAGCTACCTCCTGTCCACAAAGCACAGAGAACCACAGAACTTTAGGGACTGGAAGGCACCTCCAAAGACCAGCCAAGTACAATCTCCCCACCACAGTAGGATCACAAGAGAAAGGAATCTTCTACTCCAGTTCAGTCTCTTCAGCTCAGTTTCCAGATTAGTGAAACAACTGATGGGAAGAAGGGGAAGGGGTAGATGTTTACAAGACAAAGTCTCACTAGGTGCAGGAGAAGGATATAGAATAGAAAAGACAATCTTCACTTTGGCCTAGAGAGATCTTTCCAAATACACATGAATGACTTGCCCCAAAAGCAACAAAGCAAAGACTAATGGTGCAACCAGCTAGAATTTTAAAACTGCTGTCTGTTGCTTGAGAAGCAACTAGTTCACTATGTCTGTCATATAGTCAGGTGTTCTGATCATAACTACTTTGCTCCTTAGGTATTAACAACTGCTATCAAAGAATTTTTTGACAGTCAAGAAGGAGCTCCTGTCAAGTGTTGAGGTTCTTGCATCTGGTGCCTTGAGCCTAGTCGATCACAACTAGGAATTGGAAGGAACCTTGAAAAGTCATCTAGTGGAATCCCCCAACCACAGCAGGATCACCTAGATCCAGTCACACAGGAACACATCCAGGCAGGTTTGAAACATCTCCAGAGAAGGAGACTCCACCACCTTCCTGGGCAGCCCCTTCCAGGGCTCTGTCACCATCACTGGGAAGAAGCTCCTTCTCATATGGAACCTCCTCTGTTCCAGCTGACACCCACTGCCCCTTGTCCTATCACTAGATGACACTGAGCAGAGCCTGGCACCATCCTCCTGATACCCACCCTTCACATATTTCTAAACATCAAGCCCAGTTGATGTGAGATACTGCATTACGCATCCTTGCTGGAAGCTGTCTGGTACCAGCTCTCAAAACCCAGTCTTCTCCCAGTAACACCTACCATGGCACAGCAGTCACAGGGTGGTTGGAGAAATAAACAGTGAATAAGAATGGAGGTACTTTACTATCTAATAACTTCTGGGGTGTAAACTGTCCAGTCTGCAAAACCTGTGAAATGATACCCCAAACTGCATCATTTTTGCCCCACAGCTAAACCAAGGAGTTTGATATTTTACTTTAGTTAAAAACAAGAGCTTCAGATTACAGTTCTTCCTCCTTTTCTTCCAGCAAGGTAGAAGATGCTAATGTAAGAAGGCAGAACAAATGGCCTCTGTTTTTGCAGGACAAAGAGCACTTGAACACCATCACTGGCTCTTTGACTGCCTTCAAAGCTCGTCTCTGACTAAATTAAAGCCTGTGCTAGCTCCTGGTTTCTACGACACTGTAGGTACTAGATGGCTACTGTACAGTAACACAGCTCATGGAAAACAATCCATCAGAATTAGGACTTGCGAAGGGCTACGTTCTCACTCGATGCAAAGTAGCGTAGCTCCCCGAATACCAACTTCTGTGATGCCTCTTTAGAGTGGCTCAGAATCTGCCTCCTTATTTCAGTGAGCTAGTCCTGAGACAAAAGTCATCACCTTATTTTGTACAACTAGGATAGCACATTTTGAGGTCACTGATGACATGAAGTAGTTTAAGTGGAATTAAAGTGATTTTTGTGAAGTTAGAAAAGCACCACTCAGCAGATGGATCAGCAAAACTAGCCTCAAAGCAGGAGACCACTGGTCTTGATCACAGTTGAATTAAGAGGCACTCCTGTGAAATCTGTGGGGTTATCTCAGTACAAAAAAGCCCATCACCACAAGAAAGAGGAGAGCAGAAAAATGCACACTGCCATTTACACTCATGACGTGTCAGATCTCTTCATCTTGGAGACTGTTGAAACAACTTGTGGTCTAGAATATGACCTTTGATTACTTAAACTTGTGGATTCAAAGGGAGAAACTCTCTTGTACTTGAAGCTCTCTGTTTTTGCAGAGCTGAAAGAGGACACAGAACTGCTGGAGAGAGTTCAGTGCAGAGCCATGAAGATGATAAAGGGAGTTGAGCATCAACCTGATGAGGAGAGGCTGAGGGATGGGGACTCCACCACTGCCCTGGGCAGTCCAGTCCAGGCTCTGATCACCCTTTCCATGAGGAAGGGCTTCCTAACACCCAACATAACCCTCCCCTGGTGCAGCTTCAGACCCTGCCCTCTTGTCTTGCACTGGTTGCTTGGGAGAAGAACCCAACACCACCTGACTACAGCCTCCCTTCAGCGAGTTGTAGAGAGAGAAGGTCCCCCCCGAGTCTCCTCTTCTCTACCCTCATCTCCCTCAGCCTCTCCTCAAACTTCCCTTTTAGTCCCTTCCCCAGCCAAATTGCTCCTCTGCACCCACCCCAGCACCTCAAGATCTTTCTTTCTTGAGGGGCCCAGGACCACACACACTGCTATCATTTAGAAAAGCATAAGTTAACGTTAGGGCTCTAGTTAGGAGACAGAGAAACTGTATTAATCACAGACAGTGGGAATAGAATGTACGTGCGTGCCGCGTGGAACAAATTTGAACTACGTTTGCTTTAGCGCAGCCATGAGACCAACCATGTCTGGAGGCAGCAGAAGGGATTAGCAAATATGTCAAAATATTCATGTGCCAGCTTCATACTCCAGCAGGCAAACCTGCTTTTCCAAGACAGGTTAGAGAACTCGTATGTTATCATATAAAATAGAGGAATTCAACAGTAAGTGGTAGAATCATAGAATGTTCTAGGCTGGAAGGGACCTCTGGAGGTCATCCAGTCCAACCTCCCTATACACAGGGACAACTCTGCCTTGGTCAGGTTGCTCAGAGCCTCATCAAGCTGGGCCTTAAATGACTCCAGGGGTGGGGCTCCCACCACCTCTCCGGGCAGCACATTCCAGCCATCAGCCTCACTCTCACTGAAGAAATTGTTTCTAAGATCCAGCCTCAATCTCTCCTTTCCCAGCTTGAACCCACTGCTCCTTGTCCTATCTGTACAAAGCCTCTTGAAAAGAACTTCCCCTGCCCTTATGTCAGCTCCCTTTCACGTACTGGAAGGTCTAAAGAAGGTGCCCTCAGGAACCTTCTTTTCTCCAGGCTGAATAGTCACAAGTCTTTCAGCCTGTCCTCATACAAGAGATGCTCCATTCCCCTGATCCTCCTCTGGATCCGCTCCAGTCTGTCTACATCTTTCTTGTGCTGAGGGCTCTAGAACTGGACACAACACTCCAGGCGAGGTCTCAGCAGGGCAGAGTAGTGGAGCAGAACCATCTCTCTTGATCTGCTGGCCACAATTCTTTTGATGCAGCCCAGAGTGTGATCAGCCTTCTGGGTTGCGATTGCCCACTGGTGGCTCATGTCCAGCTTTTCATCCACTGACAACCCCAATTCCCTATCCACAAGGCTCCTCTTCAGTAGAAGCAAGTAGGAGCAAGTTACTCCTTTCCTCCTCCACCTATACTATATTGCATAGAGTGCAATAGCTGTATAGACTAGATAGCTCAATCAATGCATGTTTACCAGGAAAACCTGAAGGATTAGCCAGGTCCTGCTACATTTGCCATCAACTGGGATGCTTGGCTATTTATTTAATGAAAAAGATAATGAAATTATACTTTCAGCTGGCTAAACCCATGGTTTGGCTAGCAATTAAGGTTTGTTATGTAATTTTACCCCTACCCAAAATGAGGACATTCACTTATTAAAACATAAATCCCTATTTTTTAAATGGAAATCTCACTAATCCTGTGGGATCGGGACATTTTCTGAAGGGCAGGATTTATTTAGGCTGCACAAATTACCCTGTCCCACCTCTAGGAGCTGATCCCAAGGGCTGGGAGTCCTCCCTAACTATGTTGTATTTAGTTTTCAAGGTGCAGTGTCTTGGACAGCTGAGGGTATCTTCAACCGTGATATGGACCCGCACTTCTGCAACCCTAACCTGGTCCACTGCTCTATGTGTTAGGGTCTGAGAGGAAACAAACTAGATCAGGACCTGTGCTGACCCATGTAGTCCGAAGCTTCCCTCTACCTAGTACTGAGTGGTTTAAGTGGTTTTCTTTTCCCTCTGCTGCGCTGGACTAGAATGAAGCACTTCTAGAGGCTGCCTCCCAATGAAGCTTGAAAATCCATGGACCAGCCATTGCATCTAAACAGGTGACCCTACAGCAAAGACAAAATCTCCCAAACTCCTCTGCCTCATTCACATCACAGGCCCTTCAGAACCTCACAAGTTTCACTTCTTACTGCTCATAAAGCTCAAAAAAAGAAACCACACCCATTGTCCAACCACGGCAGCCAAATCCTGTTTATCCCCGCAAAGTACGTTTCAATTTGCTTTTTAAAGTGAGTGTTTTCCTCCTAATGATACCAGACTAATAATCCTGAAGGTTTATTTTTCAGGTAAAGCACTAGAACTGCAACCAAATTGTCTTTATTAAGGCCCTTATTTTGTAATCTAAAAGAACCCCACATAAATAGTTGTGTTGCTGTTGGGGAAAGACTAATAAACCCATAAGCCTAAGCGGTCTGCAGTTCCCTAATAAATATGTGGGTGGGCTTTTCCACCATGAAGAATGCATCAAATCCATGAAGAAGCATCAAATAAAAGTTTCTTTGGCTCCCATAAACCACATGCTAGAAACACGTCAAATTAGAAGGCTCTGTCTCAGCTCAAATCCATGCACATCATCTATGAATGTCAGAGCAGCATAGGAGAAAGGGACCTGGGGGTCCTGGTGGCCAGTAGGCTGGCCAGGAGGCAGCCATTTGCCCTTGTGGTCAAGAAGACAAAAGGCATCCTGGGGTGGATCAGAATGGGGGTGGTTAGTAGGTCGAGACAAGTTCTCTTCCCCATCTACTCTGCCCTGATAAGACTGGAATAGTGTGTCCAGTTCTGGGCCTATCAGTTCAGAAGAACACAGAACTGCTGGAGAGCCAAAGAGATGAAGGGAGTGGAACACCTCCCTGATGAGGAAAGGCTGAGGGAGCTGGGTCTCTTTAGTTTGGAGGAGACTGAGAGGTGACCTCATTAATGTCAATAAATATGTAAAGGGTGGGTATCAGCAGGATGGAGCCAGGCTCTGCTCAGTGTCATTCAATGATAGGACAAGGGGCAGTGGGTGTGAGCTGGAACAGAGGAGGTTCCACATCAATATGAGAAGGAGCTTCTTCGTGGTGAGGGTGACAGAGCATGAAAAGGGGCTGCTCAGGGAGGTTGTGGAGTCTCCTTCTCTGGAGATGTTTAAAACCCACCTGGATGTGTTCCTGTGCAACTGGATCCAGGTGATCCTGTTGTGGCAGGGGGATTGGACTGAAGGATCTTTTCAGGTCCTTTCCAATCCCTAATGTTCTGTGATTCTGTGACTAATAGTAAATAAAGTGTGTATTTTGATCAAGATGCCAGGCTTTGCTCTGGTGGGTTACGCATCCTGCAGTCTAAGCTGAGACTACCTGTCTCTTTCCTGGGAAATCTGACACCTGAAAAGTCCCAACTGGCAGTTTAAGTTTTCCAAAGGCTAATGGTTGCCTGTTCTAGAAGCACTTATTACTCTTGGATGTCATTACACCAGCATGTTTGTACATCTGTTGTGATATTTTGTCATTGCTTCTAAGTTTTCAAGAGAAGATTTATCTTGAGTTCTTATCACTCACAGGAGAAGAGAGCACAATTTGCACCCCGGTGCCTCAAGCACTGCAAATGACTTCTCCTCTTTCCTCACCCTGGTGCTTCAAGCACTGCAAATGACTTCTCTTTCCTCACCCTGGTGCTTCATGCACTGCAAATGAGTTCTCTTCCCTCTGGTTTTCTAAGCAGATTGTAGGATACACTGCAGTTTGGCCTTAAACAGGACTGCTTTGAGAGATACCTGCAGGCTTCTGCTTGCTGCCTGTTAAGGGTGCACCTGAGCAAGGTGAACTCAGATGAACAATGCATCATGTGGCAGGATGAAAACTTTGCCCTGTAGAATCACTGGATGTTTCCCTTGAATATTCCACGAGTGATTGAGTGAAATGTTTTCTCTGAAGCCAATGAGGCCACAAATGCTGAGCAGTGGTGTTGCCCAGGGATCAGTACTGGGTCCAGGTCTGTTTAACACCTCTACTGTTGAACTGCATGAGGGGATGGAGTCTTAGCTTAGTAAATTCACAGATGACACCAAGCTCGGGGGACTGGCAGTCTGCTGGAGGAAAGGAATGCACTGCAGAAAGATCTGGATGGGCTGGGTCAATGGGCAGAGGCCAACAGGTTTAACAGGGTCAAGAGAAGGGTCCTACACTTTGGCCAGAGCAATCCCCCTGCAGCTACTGACTAGAAGATGAGTGGCTGGAGAGCAGCCTGGCAGAGAAGGGCCTGGCAGTACTGAGTGACAACTGGTTGAACAGGAGCCAGCAGGGTGCCCAGGTGGCACAAAAAACCGTAGGTTTGGAAGCAAGGTTCACACCAGGCTGCAGGACTCAGCTGAAGGCTTTTTATTCAAGGAGCAGGAATATGAGGTGCCTCTTTGCCTTACAGAGGGCACGTGTACAGACAATAGGACTATTGAAAATTAATGGAACGCATTTCATATGGCTTTCAGCTACAGTTTATCACCGAAATCCCATGAGATAAGGCTTTCTTTTCAGTAACTCTCCAAAGGTTAATCACTTCCTATAGTTCCATGCAGTCTGTTATTAACATATTCTGACTTACTTTCATGACAGCATCATTTAGGAGTCTCAGGCAGGTTAACTTAATAGCAGGTGCTGTACAGTCAGGTTTTCCCAAAAGAATTTGACGATTCAGTCATATTCAAGGGAAAAAAAGAGGATAAACAAAAGGAGAACTAAGCGAGACAAACTAAAACAAGTCTAAAAAGCTTTCCATGTGGCTAAGTGCTGAACTCACGCTTGTGAGGTTATTATTTACAAGTCTTACAAGTCATTTCAAGGAAGCTTTTAAAGGCACAATATAGTGCTATCCATCTTCATCAGGTAAGAGAACAGCAACCACAGAAGAAAAGGGAAAGAAACGGGGGAGGAAAAAGGAAGAACCATTCTCTCTTAGTTATGATGGATTTAGTTTAACACTAACCAGTCGCATAGGATCTCAGAAGTTGCTGGGGTGTTAGTTTGGACAGATGGCAGGATGATAGATAGGTTTTGGATTCAGCATCATAGAATCGGTTATTTAAGTTAGTTGCAAATTAAACCAATCAAAAATGAGTGGGAAAAGAGATTGCAGCCAGGACAGAGCTGTAAGGAACCCTTACAGAAGGCAGGGTGGTATCAGAGAAGGGCTTCCTGGAAAGCAAGCAAGGACTTCCTAAATCAAGAGGAGGAAAAAGAAGAAAGGGTCAGCTGGCTTGACAACCACCAACAGGTCCAGAGGAAGAACCAAGAATTAATCCCAAGTTTCACCTAGGAAATGATCGCAGTGTTTTCATTATCATAAAGGAACTACAGAACTGGCATTTGGTCCAGAGCTCCAGAGGAGAAGTTCTAGATAACATCTGGAAACACACTGCCCATGAGTTCAAGATGGAAAGAGGAGGAAGGTGGGAAAGCTGAGAGAAGCAACTGAGCAGGCACCCAGGCACAGCAGGAGCCCTGCAGATTGCACTTGGCGTTCACATGCCTTCTTCCATCAGCAAGACTGTCAGAAGTAAGTACAGAGCTCTGAGAGAAGCACCCTCTCAGTTTACTATTTTTGCTGTAAATTCAACAAGGAACTAAGTACTAAATGATTCCCTTATAATTGCATTCTTTTCCTAGAAGCTGTCTCTCAGATGTTGATGTGGGGTTTTGCAGACATTGCTATTTACAGCCCAGGATGCACTTGAAACCATAAGACAAGTCCCAGTTTGGGTCTGGGGTTCTTGAAACTAAATTTAAAAACTTATTCCTCCCCACTCTCATGCTATTCTCGGGGGAAGCATAAGCTGCAGGTACAGAATGTGGCACACAGCTGCCTTCCTTGTCTGTTAGCAGCAAAGTAAAAGCATGTATAAGATATTCTAGCCTGATCTGATAAATTAGAAGATAAAGTAAACTAGACAGGTAATTAAAAGTAATAAACTAATTTTAATTGGTTAAGTAACCATGTAGAAATTCATTGCCAGCAGCAAAGGTGTAAAACAGAGCAACTTGGGGTTTGGTGGCATTGGTACCTCCGATGCTGTTGAGCCACAGTAACTTCAGGTACCGTAGGGAAGCTCCTACTCTCATTACCACAAACATAGGAATCATTACCACACCTCATTCTACGCACTGCAGTGAAACATACAACAGGCAGCTGACATCCCAAACGTAGCAGGGAGGTGATGAAACAGCAGATACTCCAGAAATACTGCCAATGGGACTCAAAAGCCATTGGGGTTTTTTTTCCTTCTTGCCAAGTTAATAAGTGGCCTGATGACCCCATCTCACAGCAACACACCATTAAATTTCAATAGGAACCATGACAAGCTCTGACAAATAAAAACATCCATTTGCAACAGCTTTCTGCTAAACAGGGGCTGGTAGGCACGATGCTGGCGTGAGCGCTTGCAGCTAAGGGCCTTATCCTTCCACACGACAACAAAGCTCCAACAGACATGCTGGCAAAGATAGTCAGCCCTGCATGGAAACGGGGTGTTGTCAGAGCCCAGAAATCTGCTGAAGGTGGCCACAAGGAAAGCAGAGTTAAAGCTGTTAAATTCCATCAGATGTAAAACCATCCGTTCCCTTCCGAATCTCTCAGCAGAAATACAGTAGGAACAACTGTACAGATGGGTCAGGCACAGAAGGTGGGTATCCTGAGGAGTACAAGTGTGATGTGGAATATAATGACTAACTCCAAAAGTTATTGGCTCATTAACAATGCCCTACAGGAAAGAATTTGCTGTCTAATAATAGAAGTAGCACAAGCACAGAGTCTCAATAAGATCTGAAGCCTGTTTAATTCAACTGCTTTGGGAGTAGGGCTCTTGATTTCTCCCTTTCTCTGTCACTTACATAATTTGGGCACTGAAGTGCTAACTCTATTATATGGTTCAACATGAAAATGGAGACTTTTTTTCCAAGCTTCATTAACATACTGTTGCAAAAATTGGTCTCAACAGAAGCTCAGTCACTTTCTAAGACTCTAAATCTCCAGCACAATTTGCCGCTGAAAATAATGAGATGTGTTTTTGAGAAGCAAAACCAGGACTGCAAGAATATGACGTATGATCCTAACTGCAGAAGTCTGCACACATCAGAAGTCCACATCATCAGTTGTCAGAGCAGCGTTGCATTTGGGCCACTGTGCTGTATTTGACACTAGCCACTGGGCTCCACCTTTGCTGCCATCAGCATTTTGCCTAAAAAACCACTGGACTGAGAAAACAGTCCCTATTTTTCCTAGGCAGGTCAGCATCAGCTTCCAGATATTTAAACTGGTTTAACAGTATGTAGCTGCCTCTTTCCACCTGAAGGGCCTATTAGTAGTTTAGATGCCGTTTGGGATGGACTGATAATGAGGTATAAGTCATGCAGGACAAGATTTCTTTTCAGTGGTGAGAGGATCCAACACCAGACATACTATTCCACCTTTTCTTTCACATAATCTCACAGAATCACAGAACATTAGGGATTGGAAGGGACCTCGAAAAATCATCTAGCCCAATCCCCCTGACACAGCAGGATCACCTAGATCCAGTCGCACCGGAACACATCCAGGTGGGTTTAAAATGTCTCCAGAGAAGGAGACTCCACAGCATCCCTTTCCTGTGCTCTGTCATCCTCACTGGAAAGAAGTTCCTTCTCATGTTGATGTGGAACTAAACCTCCTCTGTTCCAGCTCACACCCACTGCTCCTTCTCCTATCATGAAATGCCACTGAGCAGAGCCTGGCTCCATCTTCCTGACACCCACCCTTCACATATTTATCAACATTAATGAGGTCACTCCTTGTTCTCCTTTGTTCCAAGCTCAAGACACCCAGCTCCCTCAGCCTTTCCTTAGCAGGGAGATGCTCCACTCCCTTCATCAACTGCTGGAGTCTCAAGCAGTTCTGTGTCCTCCTGGAACTGAGTGGCCCAGAACTGGGCATGATATTCCAGATCAGGTCTCATCAGGGAAGAGCAGATGGGGAGGAGAACCTCTCTCAACCTACTAACTACCCCCTTTCTGATCCACCCCAGGATGCCATTGGCCTTCTTGGCCACAAGTGCATGCTGCTGGCTCATGGTCATCCTACTGGCCACCAGGACCCCCAAGTCCCTTTCTCCCACACTGCTCTCCAACAGGTCAGTCCCCAGTCTACACTGGTACCTGGTGCTGTTGCCTGAAATAACTGATAAATCCATAAACCTTAAACTGGAACCTACAATGGTAATAAAAATTAGACAAGGTATTAATAGATGACTTTTCATCCTGTGCCCCACCACAGCCCAAACTGTCTATACTGAACACCAGGTATAAAAGTATTTGCTTAAATGAGAACTGTGCTTCTGCATCCTACAAAATCCTGGTTGCATCTATTTTCAGGGGAAACAAGGTGTGCACTAATAAACTACATTTCCTAGGTGAAAAAAGTGTTGCAAATCTCCATCTAACACTACAACCAGTAAAATTTCCTGCAATTTCAAACCAAACATCATCTTCTTGAATTCAAGCAAACGTTTCTGTCTCCCCAACAATTGTCTGTAGTCCAGGTTCCAGGTAGCCCCAGCCACACTTGCCAAGTGTTTTCATTTGAGTACAAGTCACATTTTTAACAAGAGAGGAAAAAAATTAAAAAGCAACTTTTATTTTCCTCTGCTTGTGGGTGACTGTGAGAAACCAATTAAAATCAGATTATATATATTCTAAAAAATTCAAGGCATGGGTGTTGTATTCTTCGTTTTTATTCTGAAGGTGCTATTTTTGGCACAATGTCTTATTTTTCAGAGGTGTTTGCACTCTCCAGCAGTGAGACAATTTAACTGTCAACAACAGCAATAACTCACAGAAAGAATGATGCTGTAATGGGAATCAAGACATTATCTCTCAGGTATCTTCATCAATTATAATTAGCAAAAACATCTATCATTTATCTTTTACTAGTGGATTAGATAAGTCAAAGCTTTGTCATCCAATGCAACGTACACCTCGAGAATGAACATCAATAACAAATATATCCTAAGCAACTCAGTGCAAGTAAGTTTTCCAGACACAAAACACCACCAAACATCATGCCTTAACCAGAAATAATTATGATTTAGAAATAATTAGACAAGAAGGTGCTACTTACTCCACAGAGCTTTGCCTGATGTGAATGTACAGAGCGACAGCCGATTACTTCAACGACTTGATTTACTCTTCTCTACAGCCTTCTAGTCCTTTCATCCTTACACATTCTAACAGCTAAGTCAGAGCAGGTGGGGTTAAGATAACAAGGACTGTGCAGGTTACACTGACATAGTCCAGGCTCTTAACCCTTGGATGCCCAACTAGGAGATACAATACAGTCCTGGAAGTTTCCAAGAAAGCTTTTGTAGTTAAGGTTGTTTGTACCTCATTTGGATTGAGGTTAAAGGATTTAATGCATTTTAGCTGCAAGACACTGAGTTTTAGACTGCTTAGTTTTTGAACTGAACATGGTTTTGCTATGGCAAGGACAGGGAAGCAGCGGGCATGAAGTTACACGACAGCATCTGCACCCTTTCTGCCCAGAATGGATCTGCAGCTTGGGCTGAATCCAAAGCTCACATGTTCAGCAGAAGCCTTTTCATAAAACAAGATGTACAAACAGAGGTATCACCTCTAAGACAAGCAGAGTGATCCTTTCTGCTCTAATAAGCATTGGAGAGACTTCATCTAGAGCACTGCCACGGCTTTTGGACACCACCTTCACAGTAATAATACAAGACAGAAGTGTTCAGGGAACAACAGCAGCAGCAAGAAACAATGAGAAATACAACGTTTAAGCTTGAGGAGGAGAATATAAAAGTGACTTGATAACAGTCTGTCAAGACTCCTGCAATTAACCTCTCCTCTGTGGAAGGCAGCATTAAGAATAAGAGTGATGCGATGCAAGAGAGATTTTGACTAGTTATAAGGAAAAAACTTCTAATTATAAGGATAATTAAATAAATGACAGTTCAAACCAGTCAACTCCTCTTCTAGAAGTTTACAAAGGTGGATATCAGCATCCATCAGGACTGACAGAAGAGTGGTTGATCTTGTGTGGGACAGAGGAATGAAATAGACAATCTCTAGGTGTTGAAGTCTCCAGACTGTTCTTGAAACGCTCACAAACTGGGTCTCTTTGAACTTTCATCCCAAGCACTGCAACAGACTCCAGGGGTTTGATTCCATAATCTAATAGTCATAGAATCATAGAATCATGGAATCATTAAGGATTGGAAGGGACCTTGAAAGATCATCTAGTCCAATCCCCCTGCAACAACAGGATCACCTCGACCAAGTCACATAGGAACACATCCAGGCAGGTCTTGAACATCTCCAGTGAAGGAGATAACATTCTTCAGAAGGAACTTCTTTCCAGTGAGGGTGACAGAGCACTGGAAGGGGCTGCCCAGGGCGGTTGTGGAGTCTCCTTCTCTGGAGATGTTTAAAACCCACCTGGACATGTTCCTGTGCAACGATCCAGGTGATCCTGCTGTGGCAGAGGGATTGGACTGGATCATCTTTTGAGTTCCCTTCCAATCCCTAATATTCTGTGATTCAGGATTATTCAATTATATAAATCCAGAGGCTGAAATTTTCAGTTGTGCAGCTATGAAAGAAGGATGGAGCTTGGGACCTAATAACTATAAAAGACTGCCAAATTAGCAGGTTTGGACTACGAGGACTGTCTCATTGCAGGTGGGTGGGTGTGTTAAGAGAAATCTTCAAGTTGGTGTTGAAAAAGTAACTGATGTAATTTTTCATTATAATTTCTTCAGTAATGCTTCTCTCCATTAAAATACAGTCTACTGATTAATTAAAACACCTCGGCATAATCAATTCAAAAAAGAATATGCCTCCAATATTGATTAAAGCGTTCTTTGAAAACCTCTGAGCTCCTTTATCACAGTCTGTAGAGAGATGGTATTTTCTAGAACAAAGGAGAGCTGCACAGCGAGTGTGACAGAATAAAGGCACAAAATATGTAAGTGTTTAGCTGGGGATGGTGAAACAAAGCATGCTCAGAGCTGGAATAATGTGACAGGTAATTTACAGCCATCTGATGGAAGCTGACTCGATGCCAAATAAGTTGTTGTAGTCACAGAATGATTTTCCATCCCCACCCCCTTCAGGTACTTTGAGTTTCTTTTTTCAAAGCTGCCTGTAATTGACACATGAGATTAGCTACAGGATTAGCTACCAAGAACTGAAAGAGACAAACAGTGAGTACGTGATTTTCTCACTGTACTGGGCACTGCTACCAGGGACAGTTTTGGGGCCCTTATTCAAGAAAGAGATGGAGGGGCTGGAGCAGGTGCAGAGGACCAACGAGGCTGAAGAAGGGACTGGAGGGAAAGTCTGATGAGGAGAGGCTGAAGGAGCTGGGGGTGTTGAGCCTGGAGAAGAGGAGACTCAGGGGGGACCTTCTCCCTCTCTACAACTCCCTAAAGGAAGGCTGTAGTCAGGTGGGCAAGAGGACAGAGTCTGAAGCTGCACCAGGGGAGGGTTAGGTTGGATGTTAGGAAGCCCTTCCTCATGGAAAGGGTGATCAGAGCCTGGTCTGGACTGCCCAGGGCAGTGGTGGAGTCCCCATCCCGGGAGGTGTTTAAGGACAGCCTGGCTGTGGCCATTAGTGCCCTGGTCTGGCCACTGTGGTGATGTGAGGTCCATGTCTGGGCTGGATGATCTCAGAGGTCTTTTCCAGCCTCAATGATTCTGTGACTTACAAGTACCTGGCTTGACCCTCCTATAAGCCTCAAGTATAAAAAACAGTGGTTGCCCACGTGAGCAACGGTGAAGATGACAGCAGCTTTGGTGCAGTCGTCCTCCATTGGGATGAAAACCCTTACATGTAAAGTAATGAAATATAATGATTAAACCCAAAGTCTTTGGAGGATATGGAAGTATCACAGCTTCTGAACACTGAAAGAAATGGAAAGACTCTTGCTGACTTCTGTGAAAATTAGAGGTAGACATATTTTGGTCTTAGTTTTCCTGAGTATCCACATACTTAAGATATCTGTGAGAAGTGTCTTGGATTTGTCCTGACAGGTTGGTTGCTCTTCCAAGCTAAGGAAACCACTTTCTAGGAAATCAGTAATTAGCAAAAGATCTATTAAAATTTGCTAATTTTTATATGTATTTAAAAAAGCTGTGAATTGATAAAGCACTTAAGGCCTGGAGGCAGGACTATAAGAGCACAGCAAACCCACAGCCTAACATATAACCCCTTGTCTATGCAAAGCCTGTGACAAATTATACCCAAACATACTCTAGAGCACCCAGGGAACTGGAAGGTAAAATTGTTCCGTGTATTTTAGATGCTACTAATTATTCTAAGGGCATGGTAGTTGGATTTTAGATTTATTCTTTAATTTTATTTTATAATGCACAATAGCTTAAATTAATTTCAGGTCAATTACAACACAAGGAAGTAACACAGTCTGTTAAATGTTGCTCTGTCTGATGAACACCTATACTTGTGCTAATACAGAGGCTATTTTTCATAGAAATAGGGATAAAGGCTGAAGTATACCTTCTCCATGGAGGTACCTTCTGGGAGACAACTTCCACTTTCAGTTCTATGAATCACAAAGTCAACCTTTACTGTCCCAGCACACCACAACCTGCCAACCAAAGCCTGCAAACCCACAATTATGCCACATAGCATGTCCAATTATTTACGTAAACATTTTCATGTGGTACCATCGCTCTCTTTCCGTCACCAACACCCTGCTTTTACAGATGAGCCACACACAGTTCTGTTTATCTTCTGTCTTTCTACCTACAATGCATTAACTAGTTCCAGTGGCTTTCTTGAAAGCATAACGACTTTTCCTGTACTCTAGTAAAAATATATCCTCACAAATCAAGAGGAAGCAGGCTCAGACTACATGGCTGAGAAGATTTACATTCTATTACTAACTCCGTTATTACTCTGCTGAAAACCCCATAGCATCAATATAATGAATCCCTCAACCTCTGCTGCTAGCACAATTTTTCTTCCCAACCTCATTGGCTCCCAACTTTCTGCCTGACCTTTTACAATCTGTGTGTGGCAGAACTTCATTACAACCTTTTAATGATGCACAAATGGCACACAACACCAAGGTCACCGCACGTCCCCAGCGAGAACTTCTCCAACACCTCCCAGACAGACAGCAAGCTTGAATTTATTCCACTTCAAGAGACAGACAGGCCAGGGGTGAAACAGAACCTGAGGATATAGCTTGGGCCACAACTACTAACACATATTACAAACACCACTAACTAGTGATTCTGGAATATAAGCTATTAACACATTGAAAAATTGACTGTGTCCTAAAATTGTTATCTGAGCCCAAAAAATACATTAAGAAACAAGCTCATGTCTTTGACATTGAAGTCATTTGGTCACTCATAGCTTCACTTGGAAAACTCAGAAGAACAGCAGCATCGTTCTGTACAGAAAGATGATTCAAAGCTTACAAAATTGACCAAAAAATACACTATGGGGTTATCAACATTCATCCATCAAACACAGAAATCACAGAACATTAGGGATTGGAAGGGACCCCAAAAGAACAATCCAGTCCAATACCCCTGCCACACCAGGATCACCCAGACCAAGCCAAACAGAAACATAACCAGGCAGTTTTTAAAAGTCTCCAGAGAAACAGTACAATTCTTGGAATTTGGATGTTTTAGAAGTGTTACAGCAGTGAAATGAGTATCAGATCATAGAATGCTTAAGGCTGGAAAGGACCTCTGGCATCATCAAGTCCAGCCCTTCTCCCAACATCTCCCTAACCTCTAGACTATGGCCTCAAGTGTTCTAGCTACTTCTTTTAAGCACCTCTAGGGATGGTGATTCCACCACTTCTCTGGGCAGCCTGTTTCAGATGATGGATTCTATCCCAAACAACCACCAACTTTTTGTTTAAACAGTTCTATAATTTTCCAGCTGGGATCTGAGGATACTTTTTTAAAAAGCTTAAGCACTGGTATTTCAGGGCTTTGTATCCAGAGTGTTATATAAATGCAAAGCATCTTGCTATTCAAGCATGTAGATTGTAGGGCTCATTATTCAGCACTGATAAAGTCACGTCACTGCATCTCTGCATATACTGCACCTCTGTTATTGGTGATGCATAGTACAACATTCCAAGTGAGTATTTGGTATTACCTTCTATACTTTTCATATAAGAAGAAATTAGCGCTCAGAAAACCCCCACTGAATCACATTTCAAGTTATCTACTAGGCAGTGGCGCACTCCTTGCTTCTGACAATTTCATTTTCACTTGGTAATAACCAGAGTATCTCCATTTGCTGTGTGCAGGCTCACGCACACAAAGATACCAAATGCACTTTGCATGATCGATTCTTTTCTCTCTTACAACGGGAATATTAGGAAGAAGAACCTCAAGTCAGTGCAGCCAGACACACAACAGCACAGCTAACCCGTGAGGAGAACTGGGACGCAAGCTAACCTGCACTTCATGACATCCTACTGCAGATACAGTGATCTTAGAATCATAGACCACTTCCAGTCATGAAGATGCACAACTTCTCTAGATGATCTGCTCCACACATACTGTAAAAAAAAAAAACCCAACAGTCTTCCTAATGTCCAACCCAAACGTCACTTAGAATCATAGAATCATCAGGGATTGGAAGGGACCCCAACAGATCATCTAGTCCAATCGCCCTCACACAGCAGGATCACTTCACTGGAGAAGTTATGGAATCAGAATCACTCAGGGTTGGAAGGAACCATCATCCAGTTCCAACACCCCCAGCACAGGCAGGGACACCCCACCCTATATCAGGCTGGCCAGAGCCCCATCCAGCCTGGCCTCAAACACCTCCAGGGATGGGGCCCCAACCACCTCCCTGGGCAACCCGTTCCAGGCTCTCTCCACTCTCACTGTGAAGAACTTCCTCCTCACATCCACTCTAAATCTACCCATCTCCAGCTTTGCTCCGTTCCCCCTAGTCCTGTCACTACCTGACATCCTAAAAAGCCCCTCCCCAGCCTTTTTGTAGCCCCTTTCAGATACTGGAAGGCCACAATAAAGTTACCTGGGAGCCTCCTCTTCTCCAGACTGAACAGCCCCAATTCCCTCAGTCTATCCTCATAGGAGAGGTGCTCCAGCCCTCTGATCATCCTCGTGGCCCTCCTCTGCACATACTCCAGCATCTGCACATCCCTCCTGTAATAAGGTCTCCAGAACTTCATTCAGTTTAAAAACCTTTCACCTTTTCCTAACACTACAGGTCTTGGTGAAGAGTTTCTCTACATCTTTCTTACTTCTTACAAGCTCCCTCCACATGTCCTTAACCAGAGACATTTAAGACCCACCTGGATGTGTTCCTGTGTGACTTGGTCTAAGTGATCCTGCTGTGTCAGGGGGATTAGACTAGATCTTTCGAGGTCCCTTCCAATCCCTAATGATTCTATGATTGAAAGGCTATAATAAGGTATCGCTGGAGTTTTCTCCTCTCCAGGCTGAACACCCTCAACTAGCTCATCCTTTCTTCACTGCAGAGGTGCTTCACCCCTCTGAGCATTTTTACAGTCTTCTGACCATTTTCACATCTTCCTCTGGCCTTGTTCCAGCAGGTTCACATCTATCCTATGTTGGGGGCCCCAAAGCCAGCCACAGTACTCCCAGTAGGTTTTGTGAAGAGAAACTCACCTCCCTCAACCTGCTGGTCAGTTAATTCGACTCAACCTGTCATATGCTACTCCCTCAATTGTCACAGAGACCCAGTTTCTACTCTTCAGCAAATTAACTACATCTTAATTCCATGCAGCGATTAACAGAAATTGTGTAACACTAACTTCTCCTCATCCATGAGGTACAAGGTGAGTACAGGGATTGCTGTAGCCAGAAAAACCTCTGAGATCTTCAGACAAGCAGCGTTATAAAAATTCAAGACCAAATACATGATTTTAGGTAAAAATGAGGCACTGGGAGTCAAACCCAATGCCTGATACTAGCAGTGTCTTACTATTGGCATATTGATCTGGGTCTTGGGCAAGTGTGAGAATAAAAATTCCCTAAAATCATTCGCCATGGACATTGGAATCCTGGTTCCTTTGGACAAAGACTACCACGGTCAAACTGGCTGCACAAATTTCAGAGTAGTAACTACTCTAGTGTTCTGGATCCACAGCGACATAAATAAGCTTGGGCACTGGTTGTGCTTCTTCAAACAACACGTACGAACATGTAGATTTGAAGCACAAGTACAGTGCCAGCTTTATTACCAATGAAACAATCTTAAAGCACCTTAAATGCTCACCTTCATACACTACAAATCACTAAATATATTCTCCTAGTGAATCACAGAGCATTAGGGATTGGAAGGGACCTTGAAAGATCTAATTCAATCCCCCCACCACAGCAGGAGGACTATAGGATCACCTCGATCAAGTCACACAGAAACATGGCCAGGTGGGGCTTAAACATCTCCAGGTAAGGAGACTCCACAACACCCTTGGACAGTCTCTTCCAGGGTTCCATCACTCTCACTGTGAAGAAGTTCCTTCTCAGACTGACGTGGAACCTCATATATTCCAGCTCACAGTCATTGCCCCTTGCCCTATCACTGGATGACACTGACTTCATCCTCCTGACACCCACCCTTTCCATATTTATCAACATTCATGGGGTCACCCCTCAGTCTCCTTTTTTCCAAGCTCAAGAGCCCCAGCTCCCTCAGCCTTTCCTCACATCTGGGAGATGCTCCACTCCATCCAACAAAAATCCTGGTCTCCAAGCCAGGCCAGGGATTAAAGCCCAAAGCTGTACATTGTCATCCTGCCACAAACACTTGCCCAGCCTCCAACAATTCGCCACTCACTCTCAAACATTTTCAGCGAGGCTGGTGGTTGCAAGTTATGAATTTCTATTCATGAATTTTTATCCCTGTCTCACTCTTTAGTCCTATATTCAGCAAACTTGGATCATTTGGTATTTACGTTACAGAATTAACTTGAAGTATGAGAATCACAGAACATGAGGGATTGGAAGGGACCTCAAAAGACCGACGGGAACACGGATGTAAAAAGGGTTGTTTTAAAAGGAAGTCAAACTCAAAATAATGCCTAATGTGGCCACTAATAAAATTCAAGTTCAAAGCAGCTCTATGGATCAGATGCAACTTCACTGCAGTCAGATCAGCACAAAGGAGTACAGGTCATGCAGCCAGACAGAACCAGTGGAGAACAGTTCATTCCACTAAAAGAAAACAATCCACAATCAATCAACAAACCCCCCGACAGACTTAGAAGTACCCACTTCTCTGCACTTAAGTTTCTTGCTAGAACGAGCCTGATAGCTAAGGCTTCTAAGGGAATAATCTAGGATTTTATTTTGGGGACTACAGCTAGACATCCCATATGCCACTGAGACAGTAGGAGGTTTATACACACTGTATAAAGCAGTCATAGGCAGATGCCTCTATTCACTTTTTAATGCTTGTGCTTTCTCTTCTCCAGATTTAGAAACATGCATTTCACTTGCCTTCATTTTTGTAAACGTACTTAGTAGCCCCTAGCTGTACATCCTTAGCCAAGAAGGCAATCTGACACACATTTTAGAGTGCTGCAGAACACTAAAATATCAAGTGAGAAATGCAAGTGCTCAATAAACCCTCTGAGTCCTGGATGCACCAGAACTTTTCATTAATTAGCTTTAAATTTTTAGTTTATTTTTAATTCCAGATTTAGAGCTTATCAAAAGATAATATTCCATGGGAAACAACCCAGAGTCTCAGCGTTTTCATGAGCATGTGGTCATGGAAGTATAGAAGAATAACAACATGCCTGTTCTAAGTGAGGAAGAGGAGAAGAGGAAGAAAGCTGACTGGGGGATGAGTGGCTGGAGAGCAGCCTGGAAGAGAGGGACCTGGAAGTACTGAGTGAGGGTGCCCAAGTGGCACAAAAGGCCAGTGGCATCCTAGCTTGTGTCAGGAATTCTGTGGCCAGCCAGATTCTCCCCCTGTACTGGGCACTGAGGAGGCCTCCTCTTGAGAACTGAGGGCAGTGTTCGGCCCCTCACTTCAAGAAAGAGATGGATGGGTTGGAGCGGGTGCAGAGTAGCAGTGAGACTGGGGAAGGGACTGGAAGGAAAGTCTGGTGAGGAGAGGCTGAGGGAGTTGGGTTATTTAGCTTGGAAGAGACTGAAGGGGGACCTTCTTCAACTCTACAGCTACCTGAAAGGAGGTCGTAGTCAGGTGAGGGTCTTGGTCTGATCACCTGTTCCATGAGGAAGGTCTTCCTAACATCCAACCTAACCCTCCGCTGGCACAGCTTCAGATCTTGCTCTCTCATTCTCGCACTAGTTGCCTGGGAGAAGAGCTCAACTCCCAGCTGACTGCAACCTCTACTCATGGAGCTGGAGAGAGGGAGAAGATCCCACCCGAGTCTTCTCCAGGCTAAAGGGACCCGGAGTATTGCACCCAGTTCTGGGCCCCTCAGTTAAAGGAGGACATGGAGCAGCTGGAGAGAGTCCAGTATAGAGCAACAAAGACGATGAAGGGAGTACAACACCTACCTTCTGAGGAAAGGCTGAGGGAGCTGGGTCTCTAGCTTTGAGAAGAGGAGACTGAGGAGTGTCCTCAATGTTTATGTGAGAAGTAGGTGTCAGTAGGATGGAGCCAGGCTCCTCTCAGTGCCATTCAATGACAGGACAAGGGGCAATGGGTGTAAGCTGGAATATAGCAGGTTCCACATGAATATGAGAAGTAGCTTCTTCACAGTGAGGGTGACGGAGTGCTGGAAGGGGCTGCCCAGCAGGGTTGTGGAGTCTCCTTCTCTGGAGATACTTGAACCCTGCCTGAATATGTTTCTGTGCAACTTTGTCTAGGTGATCCTGCTCTGGCAGGGGGATTGGACTAGATGATCTTTTGAGGTCCTTTACAATCCCTGATGTTCTGTGATTCTGTAAACACCCCGAGCTCTCTCAGGCTCTCCTCATCAGACTTGCTCTCCGCTCTCTTCCCCAGCCTTGTCACTCACCCTCCTGCAGTACAATGTCAAGTCAGTATCCATGTATTTTTATTCTTGACAGTGAAAGAGGCTTCTGCAAAACATATAATAATCTAGACTTAACTCCATGTCATGGGTTTGAAAACCATCTCCACCCCGAGAGGAACAAACAAAACCAGGACACTCCATATTTGTTAAGACAGTCGATTAAAAGTCACCAAGACTGTATATATGTACACAAACACATGCATTTAATTGATGACACATCTGTACACCCACACCGTGTCTATAAACGAGCAGAGGTTTCTTATATTACTACAGACACTACTGTAATCCCTCAGCTATATCTTGCACTAGATAGTGCATCATGTTGAAAAGCTCTTCTGCCACACGGCTCTTAGAATCATAGAATCATTAGGGATTGGAAGGGACCTCGAAAGATCATTCAGTCCAATCCCCCTGCCACAGCAGGATCACCTAGACCAAGTCACACAGTCAGTCAGGGTTAGAAGGGACCACAGGATCATCCAGTTCCAGCTCCAATACCATGGACAAGGACACCCCACCCTAGATCAGGCTGGCCAGAGCCCCATCCAGCCTGGCCTTAAACACCTCCAAGGATGGGGCCTTCACCACCCTCCCAGGCAATCCATTCCAGGGTCTGACCACTCTTCAATGTTTTGTTATTCAGACCCACCCCTTGCCTTTTTGTAATAACAATTGATAGTGAGGATCCCATCTTCCTGAAGAACTAGCAGGAAAAATAAGTCCTGTTGCTTCCCCTAATGAATGTCTGTTCCCCAGGCAGAACCAACCATTTTCTACAGAACTAAAGAAAAACGTTGCTCTAAGCTTTGGAAGTGACCCTGCTGACCAAGCACTGTTAATATACTGGTCAAACTACCCTCCACCACAAAAGCCCTAAATGTCACTCATACTCCACACTTCCCAGCTGGAATAGTCAGCAGCTGTTTTGTGGCAAAACCAGCAACACCTTAATCAAACTATACAGCTGGAAATGACACAAATCTGCCATCTCATGGCAGATCTGTCTGAGATCACTTAAAAAACCCCCCCTGTCTAGCACAGGTGGTGCTCTCCAAAAATGGAAAGAAATCAGTTATTGGAAGTGTGGGAAAATGAAAATTGTAAATGTGGGCTTCCTTAGAGTGTTTGTTCCTTTCACTCATCTGTGTTCCAGGCTCACATCAAATAGGGTTACATTTTCTTAATACACTCAAAATACGTTTGAACCTGATGGCCTTTGAAGGCTCCTTCCAACCCTAATGAACTGTGGAATAAATAAACTGTGTAAAACATTTCTCAAGAATAGAAACTCTTCTCATGAATTCATGCTCAGGAGCTGTGCAGATTCTATAAGCATCACAGAATCACAGAACATTAGGGATAAATGGGAAATCTGTATTGAATACAGGAGTGGAAAATAAGTTGTAGCTGTCACAGAATAGTAAAAAAGCTACTAAAAGAACATCTACACACAATTTGTTAAAATAGGTTTCAGCAGCAGTATAAAAATTGAAGGTTATTATTCCTGACACTGACAAGCATAGAGTCACAGAACAGTAGGGATTGGAAGGGACCTCAAAAGATCATCCAGTCCAATCCCCCTGACACAGCAGGATCACCTAGATCCACTTGCACAGAATCAGGTGGGTTTAAGACATCTCCAGAGAAGCGACTCCACAACCCCCCTGGGCAGCCCCTTCCAGGGCTCTGTCACCCTCACTGTGAGGAAGTTCCTTCTCATATTGATGTGGAACCTCCTGTGTTGCAGCTCACACCCACTGCCCCTCGTCCTATCATGGAATAACACTGAGCAGAGCCTGGCTCCATCCTCCTGACATCTACCTTTTCATATATTTGTTTTGATATTTTATTTTTCTAGTTCATCTTTTTATTCTTCCTTTCCTTAACACCAGTAACACTACAGTGCTGCCCCTGCTGCCTTACCCACATCCAGTGCTGCAGCTCATTCACTCTCCAAGGAATGCAACATAATCTGACATCCCAGCTTTCAAATCTCAACCCTCCTACTCCATATTATGTCTTTTTATTTGTCACTAGTGTACCTCGTCAGCCGTATCCTGTTTGCACCCCTTCCTTCATACTGGAAAACCACTGTTAATATGATGCCTCAGTGGTAAACTCAACTATTTTTATAACTTAATAATTTCAAACATCTAGGTTATTAAATACTTTAACAGCCAAAGCACAGAAAAACTATTGAGTGTGATAGACAGAGATGTTTAAAGGCATAAATTAAAAACATCAATAGTCTCAATTACACAAGAAATCCAAACTAAACAGTTGCTTTACTTCACTGGGTTAAATTTAACCCTAATTCTCAGCCACAGCTTTTACTCATCCAGTTGGGTGTGTCTTTTCACACACCAACATTACGTAAGGAAGATCAGACATAGAATCATTCAGGTTGGAGAAGACCCTTGGGAACACCAACTCCAACCATCAACCCTGCTCCACAAGGTCACCCCTAAACCAAATCCTCCAACACCACATCTAAGTGACTTTTAAACTCATCCAGGGATGGGGAGTCAACCACCACCCTGGGCAGCCCATTCCAGTGCCTGAATGTTCTCTATGAAGAATTTCTTCCTGATCTCCAGCCTAACCCTCCCCTGTTGAAACCTGAAGCCCTTCCCTCTGCTTCTGTCACTAGTTCCTGTGAGAAGAGAGCAGCACCAACACCTCTACAGCATCCTTTCAGATAGTGGTAGAGACCAATGAGGTCTCCCCTCAGCCTCCTCTTCCTCAAACTAAACAGCCCCAACTCTCTCAATCTCTTCTCATCAGATTTATTCTCCAGGCCCTTCCCCATCTTCATTGTCCTCCTCTGCAGTCGCTCCAGCCCCTCGATGTCTCCCTTGTACTGAGGTGCTGAACCTGGACCCAGTACTCAAGCCACAGCCTCCCTAGTGCTGAGTACAGGGGGACAATCACCTCCCTAAGACATCATTCAGGAGAAGATAGTATTTCTGCTCATAGCTACATAAGACAGTTTGGATTTATAGGCTACAAGGCTAAGCACCAGCATGATCTCCTTGCCCGATGCTGGTACCCACTGAGTACCTGCTGGTCAGGCAGCCATTGGTCAAGGAGAGCCTTTGTCAACCACTGCACATTTAAGAGTGGGTAGATGCTGTGTCTTGCACAGCTGCAACCTTCCAACCCCACTTCTTCTGGAGTTTTCTACCTTTGCACACTGGTACTTTCCCTTTGAACCACAGATTTACTATAATCACCTCAAGTTTTCACTTTCATTTTCTTACATCACAAAGCTTTTGCTTACAGACAACCTCACCAGCTCAACAACACTGTGGGGTCTTCTCAGTCAAGACTTCGTTGTGGGCACAACAGCCAAATGCCTAGGACAGGGGCCACATCTTGAGCTCAGAACTACTTAGAATTGTGTCTGCCTACTTGTGTCACAAAAACCAGTCAACATTTGTCTTTATTATTAGAGAAAATATAAACTGCCTGAGCTTTCCAAGTATTGAATTCCTGTTTCTGAGAGTCCACTCCAAATAGCCCTTCTGCTCCTTTCATTTATTTGGTTAAAATCCATCTGAGATCAGGATTTTGTACCGCAGGACCAAGCCAATCTCATACGATCGCCACAGCATAACAACTAACCGCTGAAAGCTTCCAGCACAATTCTTTCCTCGCAGTAATTAGTAACTAGCGTTTTGCATAGGAGCATTATTTAAATTCAGTTGCTTGACAGACTGGCTGCATTATTGAACCTTTTGCTCTTGGGGCCTCTCTTTCAATTTCTGGTTGTGCCTGTAGAATCTGCACAACGCTCTCCAGTGTCAAGTGGCAATTTCCTGCAGTTCGTTCTTGCTGGTGAGGACCAGTACACCCTCGCTGATAGCGGGTTCATTTGCTTCCAGGAAAGAAGGAAATGATTAGGGTTAAATTCCCTCTGGCCTTCATTACAGGAACAGATAGGAGGTTTCAAGTTGGTAACTCTCTATTTAAACGTATTTAACTCCAGCAACAGAAGGCAAACAACTTGAAAGCACAATGATTGTTTGTGTCCCTGTTGCATACGTTGTCTGGAATTGGGCTTTCAAAGGGGAGCGGAAGAGTACCCTAGAGAAACTGCTTTTATTCATCTCTAGTGAGGCAGTTGAAAATCAACCACCGAGTCAATCGGTGCCGAGATCCCCAACGCAGTGATAATAGAGGGCTTTCAGCCCTACAGACAAGCAACAGGAGGCAAATCCTGTCTTCTTACAAAGGAAAACCAGTGTGTCCTGAACGCAGCAAGATCTGCTAAGAAAAAGAAAACCTTATGTGCTGGCATTTATGATGTGTAATGCATATTTACCCATACCTTACACCAATGTTACACACAGCACATATGCATCCTCGTACCAACACTCTCGTAAAAGAAATGCTATTTATTCCTAGCAGCTCATCACAGGCCAAAATATACCAGAGACGATACGACAACGAGCTCCCTGTCGTGATAATGATCAGTCTTATCA
This sequence comes from Rhinopomastus cyanomelas, assembly GCA_013400115.1. Lineage (NCBI taxonomy): Eukaryota > Metazoa > Chordata > Aves > Bucerotiformes > Rhinopomastidae > Rhinopomastus > Rhinopomastus cyanomelas. Next base: position 43,525 of record VXBP01004908.1, read on the forward strand.
TTTCAGGGATAGGAAGGGACAAAGAAAACGTGCAGTGTCATTAAATGCAGTAAAACATTTAAGGATAGAAAATATGTTCCCTGTAGAATAGTTTCCTTTGAAATATCTGTATGGCTGCAAAGCAAACTGCAAATCAGATCTCACTTTCACAGTATTAAAGTACTTTGGGGATTGGAGGGGACCTCAAATGTTCAATCCCCCTGACACAGCAGGATCACCTAGACCAAGTCACACAGGAACACACATCCAGGCAGGTTTTAAAGGTCTCCAGAGAAGGAGACTCCACAAGCCCCCTGGGCAGCCCTTTGCAGTGCTCTGTCACCCTCACAGTGAAGAGGTTCCTTCTCCTAATTACGTGCAACCTCCTCTGTTCCAGCTCACACCCATTGCCCCTTGTCCTATGATTAGATGACACTGAGCAGAGCCTGGCTCCATCCTCCTGACACCCACCCTTCACTTATTTATAAACATTAACAAGGTCACCCCTCAGTTTCCTTTTTGACCCAGCTCAAGAGACTCAGCTCCTTTAGCCTTTCCTCAACAAGGAGGTGTTCTCCTCCATCATGTTCGTGGCTCTGCGCTGGACTTTCTCTAATAGTTCTGCATCCTTACGAGATCAAAACCAACGAGATTAAGATTTGACTTTTTAGAAGTAATTTATCATGCGCTTCATTGTCCTTTATGTCTTCCACTCTTCCTCACATCTATTCATTCTTCTTTACTCTTCTCTGAAACTAAGATTTAAAGCTGCACTTAATCACGGTATTTTTCTGCTAGTGGAATAATCCAGATATTAGAAGAGTATTGGCTTCACCTCAAAACTACAGATAAATTCCTCAAAGTGTGTGTTTTTAGAGTACCCCTCGAGTTGTGACTCTAAATGGATAGGTGTAGGGTTGAACAAAACTAGAAGGTATTATGAGTAAAAGAAAAGAGGCTGCTTTGATCTTTCAATCATAAGCTGCTGAGCTGAAGTCTGTTCTTAAAATAAAGCAGATGTTTTTCAGCTTTTATGGTAAATATCTATGATCAACCTTGAGGTGTTCCTTGGCATCTCCTCTCAAACACCCCTAGCTACCTGGTGCTGCACAGGATGACGTAGCCAAGCAGCTTTCTACAGTCCAGTTCCACCAGTAACTATTTAAAGACATTTCCATTCCTCAGAAATCTTTCTGCTATTTTTCAGAACACAGAATCAACTCTCAGCTCCTTTTCCCAAAGGTGATACATTACAGAATATTTCTATCACGTCCTATCTTCCTTCTGTTTTTCGTTACAGAATATTTCTATCACGTCCTATCTTCCTGGATATTAGCGACGACACTATGTCAGCAAACCCGGACGAGTAACACTGAAAACTGGGAGATTCTGTAGAGATAATCCCTGGCTCAGTCTCTTCAGAGCCTCATGAGGAAATGAAAAAGAAGAAGGATATCTTTATGCTATTATGGAGGAGATGGACACATTTGGATAACCAGCATGGAACATCACTGGATTTTAGGTTAACAAAGGATGATGTAGGCGACTGCTACCAACACAAGATCTGTTTTACATTCAGGTGCAGCAGACATCTCAGTAGCTGCACCACCAAACTTCTTTAGCAGGTCAAAGTAAGGGAGCTCAGACAGACAGCAAGATGCACTCACCATTTGGGGGTTGATGCTTCTTGTTACATGGAATCAGAGATTTGTTCAGGTTGGAAAAGACCCTTGAGATCACCGAGTCCAACCAGCAACCCTACTCTACAAGTTCACTGCTAAACCGGATCTCCCAACACTACATCTAAGCATCTTTTAAACACATCCAGGGATGGGGACTCAACCACCACCCTGGGCAGCCCATTCCAGTGCCTGACCACTCTCCCCATCTGTCAGGACAGTGGGACTTAGCAGTGCTGCCTGTATCGTGCATCTTTTACACACATGGAAACACCTTCCCTTTTCTGTCAGTTTAACATTTTCCTAGGCAGAAAATCAACTTCCAGCAGTTTTAAATGGAGTCATAATAAACGAAGAACCACCAACAAAAGTAGTGTCAGACCTGAACATAAGCCAACGTGCAGAATACACATATTCAAATATGCAGAACAGACTGATTAGAATTCTGCTTTCAGAGGATACACTTTCCGTGACTGTGGGGGTTACTGGATCTGAAATGTTAGGATTTTGCTCCCAATCTAATTTTTATTGTGTGTGTTTTACATCAAAAGGAACTCACGATGATAGTTCTGATCTTGCTTGCTCTCACATCCTCCCATGTGCCCCTTTCAAGAGAGTCAGAGGATCATAGAATCACTAGGGATTGGAAGGGACCTCAAAAGATCATCCACTCCCATCTCCCTGACACAGCAGGATCACTTCACTGGAGAAGTTATGAAATCAGAATCACTCAGGGTTGGAAGGGACCTTGGAAGGAACCACTTGATCATCCAGTTTCAACTCCCCTACCATGGGCAGGGACACCCCACCCTACAACAGGCTGGCCAGAGCCCCATCCAGCCTGGCCTCAAACACCTCCAAGGATGGGGCCCCAACCACCTCCCTGGGCAACCCATTCCAGGCTCTCACCACTCTCACAGTGAAGAGCTTCCTCCTCACATCCACTCTAAATCTACCCATCTCCAGCTTTGCTCCATTCCCCCCTAGTCCTGTTTCTACCTGACATCCTAAAAAGCCCCTCCTCAGCCTTTTTGTAGGCTCCCTTCAGATACTAAAAGGCCACAATAAGGTCACCTGGGAGCCTCCTCTTCTTCAGAGTGAACAGCCCCAATTCCCTCAGTCTATCCTCATAGGAGAGGTGCTCCAGCCCTCTGATCATCCTCATGGCCCTCCTCGTGGTCCATTGGAATTACACTGATTAGAAAGATGAGAATGATTAGAAAGATGAGGAAATATGTAAAGAAAAAGGCAGGCAAGCAATCCTAATAATTAATGAAAACAAAGCTAAAAGAAAAATGTATGTTTGCATCTGGACTGATGTAAACAGACAAATTGTGGACTTAGCACTGCTACAGCTCGTACAGTGCTCTTACACCGTAGGTTTGGTGATGCTCTTATAGCAGGGAGAACAATCAATAAGACAACGTGCCTACCCCTAGAGAACACAACTCTTCAGTGATGTGTAGGCTTTTCTAAACACTAGTGCTATAACATAAATGCAAAACTAGCCACAACCACTGAGAAAGCCAGGAGCTGTGTCTTTCCAGCTCCAAGCTTCTCCTTGGTCTGGGCGAAGGTGTGACATTCATGCAGCAAGGGAAGAGGAAGGCTTAGAAGTCTGGGAGGAAACACTGAAAGTATCTAGAGAACTTGAGAGTTTGTAGATACGAGGCCACTCTCTGTGGGTTGTATCAAGGAAACTTGTTATTCAAAAGTCATAAAGGAAAATATTCCCTCATCCGAGACCTTCTGCAGAATGTAAAAGGCAGCTGGTTTTCTTGAACAAATCAAAAGAAAACATAAACCCAAGAAGCATTTCTGCCAGAAAACAAAGAAACCAGGAAAAACTTGAGCACTGACACTATTCTCTGTCAAGCTACAGATCTGAAGTAGAAGGGTTCTTGCTGGGATTCGTGTCACAGGGGAATTAGAGCCTGTCTAGACCTTGCAGCGTGGTGCATCACAGTGTCCTCCACAATGTCACAGCGAGTGTCAGGAGTTAGAAGCTGCACTAAGATTTTCTAATGCTGATGACATTGGTGGTTCTGTGCTCTAGAACAAACTAACTAGCTGTTCAGTTACCAGAAGACAGGATCTCTGTTTGAAGGTCCTGTGTTGCTAACTTAACTTGCAGCTTGTCAGTCCTCTCCTCGGTCTATATAGGACATTTTCTCAGAAGTTGCCAGTAACTTGTTTTATAAATAAAACACACCGTGGGCTGAAAGACAGGAAGAGAGAAATAAATACTGGCAAGGAGAAGTGGAAAACTCAAGCACAAGAATAAATAGCCATTAATAAACACCAGCTGGCCATGAAAATGGGCCTGGATGAAGTTCTGTGTCAGCTTCTCTGTCAGCCATGGAGCCAGGAAACAGGACTAGTTTCAAAACAGTTTGACAGATATTAATGGTCCATAGAATCACAGAATGATTGAGGCTGGAGAAGGTCTCTGAGCTCATCCAGCCCAGCCCCTAACATCACCACAGTGGCCAGACAAGTGCACTAAGGGCCACAGCCAGGTTGGCTTTCAACACCTGCAGGGACAGGGACTCCACCACTGCCCTGGGCAGTCCAGTTCAGGCTCTGAGCACCCTTTCCATGAGGAAGGACTTCCTGACATCCAACCTAACCCTCCCCTGGTGCAGCTTCAGGCTCTGACGTCTTGTCCTGGCGGTAGTTCCCTGGGAAAAGACCCCGACCCCCACATGTCTATACCCTCCCTTCAAGGCTCCATCTGTTTCCTGGCTTCCCTTCAGGAAGTTTTAGAGAGGGAGGTTTCCTTTGAGTCTCCTCCAGGCTCAACACCCCCAGCTCCCTCAGCCTCTCCCCATCAGCCTTTCCCCCCAGTCCCTTCCCCAGCCTCGTTGCTCCTCTGCACCTGCTCCAGCCCCTCCATCTCTTTCTGGAAGTGAGGGGCCCAGCACTGCCCCCAGTACTCAAGAGGAGGCCTCCCCAGTGCCCAGTACTGGGGGAGAATGACATCCCTAGTCCTTCTGGCCACACTATTCCTGATACAAGCTAGGATGCCATTAGCCTTTTGGGCCACCTGTGAACCCTGCTGGCTCCTGTTCTGTTGGTTGTCAACCAGCCCTGCCAGGTCCCTCCTCTGCCCGGCTGCTCTCCAGCCACTCATCGCCCAGTCTGTGGCTGCAGGGGGTTCTTGTGGCCAAAGTGTTGGACTCTGCACTTGGCTTTATTCTGGTTTGCTGCACCACAGAAGACCATCAAGTTTTAGACTCAGGGCGTTTCCTTCACTTGCATTTTTTCCTCAATCAAATACTTCACTGGAAAAATAAATTCAATGAAATCTGAGGGTTGCCTCGTATTGGTTTGAGCACATCATTAGAAATCTGTGCTCTTGCAGTTAACTTGTTAAACAGTAAAATTTGTCCTAGACCTCAGTTCTGGGGGAAAAAATTATTTATAAAGGAAAGAGTAAGAAGAAACTCAACAGAACCCCCTCCACTCTTGCAGTGCTAACTTGCTGAAAACTTGCAGCAAAATTTAACAACACAGCAGCTGTCATTTAGTAGATTCTCCAGTCCTCTTCTGAAGCCAGATAAGAAGAACACAGAAATCTCTCAGGACAGTCTATAAACTGCAGTATAAATGGAAAAATGTGAAACAGAATTCATTACAATACATCAAGAGCTCTACTACCAGCTTAGGATGGATTGATTCAGGAGAAAATCCCGAGCAGAACTTTGTGAACTGCTGCTGGCAGGCAGCAAAGGCTCAACATGTGCAAAAGTGATAACTGGGGAGACTGCAGAAGGCCTCTTGGCCATTTAAATGCAAAGGCTGCAGACAATTCAGACTGATTCTCCATAATGATTTTTTAGTGTTTTATTTCATTACTTTCTGCAGCAAATGTCTGGGAACAGAAGGGTAGCTCCATTGATTTAAAAAAAGCATCAGTACCCTTTCTGCCTGCCCAAATATTGGACTCAGCCAACTCATCTCTTCAGCTGTGTCCTAGAAAAAAACCCCAAACAAACAGGGGGATTGGACTAGATGATCTTTCGAGGTCCCTTCCAGTCCCTAATGTTCTGTGATTCTGTGAAACAAAGACCAAAATTAAAACAACTCTGTGATCATGACACCCTCTGCCAAGGTTGCTGGTGGTAAATGAGACCCTCAAGTCAGGAGGACAAACAAAAATGCTCAGGATCCGTTCAGGTTTGCATGTGAGGAACCTTTCGGTCTTCACACTCTCCAGCATCCAGAGGCAAAATTAACTTGTTAGTCCTTCAAACACTCAGTAACTTAGTGGTGAAACCAGCTTTAATACCACGAATCCCTGAATCATTATCCCCTGCTTTCAAATCATTTTCCTCTATAAAATTAATGGACTCTGATATTTTTCCTCACCATAAAAATACCAACGAGAGTGTGAATTCAGGTACCAAATGTAAAACACATTGGCTATTTTATTTTACCCCAGAGATTCAAAGATACCCCAGAAAATGGACTTGGGTGGGGGTAAGGCAGCTCTGGGCAGTAGAAATTGTACCCAACGTATATGGATTTGCCGATGTTCAAGTCCTGCCAATAAGCAAACAGATAAATAAATCATTTCCACAGCTGATCCAGAAGGCCACATGATCAAGAGTCCTCAGGGAAGAGCAGAACAACAACAGATGTTTTGGCAAATAAAACTATGTTAGCACAGACGTACCATCAGAACCCTCAAACAAAGACTATGAGCTTAAATTATGCACCATCCTGCCAAGAGATGCTTTTTTTTGAATGAAGCAAAAATGGATTCAAATAGCAGCCAGCCTTGTCTACAGGAGTTTATCCAGGTAGCCACAGATCCAGACCCACCGCTGCTACCAAAACCAGTGGTGCTGCTGCAGGCAGCGTATCCTGAAGATAACAATCACAGAACATTGGGGATTGGAAGGGATCTTGAACGATCATCCAGTCCAATCCCCTTGCCAGAGCAGGATCACCTAGACCAAGTCACATAGGAACATGTCCAGGCGGGTTTTAAGACAGATGCTCCTAAGACAAATTTCTTTCATCTATAAAAAGAAGGGACAAACTTAATCTCCTACTATAAGGTTTCTTTTAGCTCTTGTTATGCAACTGAGGTACCTCCAACAATGTTGGGTTTATTTATATGGAACTTTCTCAGTGTTCATGCGCTTCCTTGCGTAGAGCTTACTGGTCATTAGACAAAAACACTTCAGTTTGCCACGGGCAGCAAGAGAATCACAGAACATAGAAGGGCAACTCGAATGGTAAAGGGGCTGGAAGACAAGCCCTATAAGCAGAGGCTGAGGGAGCTGGGTTTGTTCAGCCTGGAAAAGAGGAGGGTCGTGGGTGACCTTATCGCTGTCTGTAACTATCTGAAAGGTGGTTGTAGTCAGGCACAGGTCAGTCTTTTCTCCCTGGCCACTGGAGACAGGACAAGAGATCATAGTCTTAAGCCCCATCAGGGGAGGTTTAGACTTGACATTAGGAAAAGATTTTTCACTGAAAGAGTGATCTGGTTTTGGAATGGGCTGCCCACAGAGGTGGTTAAGTCGCTGTCCCTGGAGGTGTTCAAGGTTAGGCTGGATGAGGTGCTGAGTGGCATGATCTAGATGTTAGATGTTAGGATTACTGGGTTTATTTGGATTTAGGTTGGACTGGATGATCTTTAAGGTCTTTTCCAACCTTATCATTACTGTGGTACTGTGAACATTAGGGATTGGAAGCAACCTCAAAAGATGATCCAAGTCCAATCCCCCTGCCACAGCAGGATCCCCCAGATCCAGTCGCATAGGAACACATCCACACTCCTGATACTTTTTAACTGAAGAACATTAAAGCTTTTTGACAAGATCCCGAGCATCTTCCACATTTTCCTTTCCAACCAACTGAAAATCACACCATATTTTGAAGAATAACTCTCCGCTGTTGCTTTCTTTAGCCAAGCTTGCATTGCTTGCGTGTTTCTCTGCTGTTTATTACACTCTCTCAGACTTTTCCACCAATTATCCTAAGATATTTTAGTCCATCGCGGACTCATTTAGAGATGTGTCACAAGATCAGCTCTCCCATGTAAGAGCAGATATTTTTATAAATTAGACACGCAAGCGTACGTGGCCTATTTAATAGATCTGAATTCCGCAGGCTCGGAAGCGGCGCACAGGCACCCAACTAGAGACATTAGTACCACTTTCAGATTTATGATGTTTTTTCTTGTAAAAATAAAATAAAAATACAAGGACAAAATATGATGTAAGGCTGAAAGTAGGAGAACAGAGCTTTGCTTTAGCTAATTAGGGTTGGGGGGAAAAAAAACCCAAAAACATGAACTCACATCTGCAATTTGTCACAAGCTTAACTGTGAATTATGGGTGGGTTAGTAAAACCCCAGCATATACAACACACCACGTTGTCAGACCCTTCTCGGAAACTCTTCCCAAGATAATGCTTCTGGGAATGACACTAATTAGTCACCAATCAACATTACCAGCTCTCATAACACCGTTCCCAGAAACGGCATCTTTCTGTAGTTGTATTTCCAGTAACAACCCATGTTTGTGTGTTTACAGAGGCAGGCAAAAAGGGTACTGGGTGCTTCAATACACAAGAGGTCAGAGAACCCCGGCTCTTAAAAAGTAAAGACTTTCATAAGGCCACTTCTTTCAAAAGAACACACAGAATCATTAGGGATTGGAAGGGAACTCAAAAGATGATCCAGTCCAATCCCCCTGCCACAGCAGGATCACCTAGACCAGGTCACACAGGAACACATCCAAGTGGGTCTTAAACATCTCCAGTGAAGGAGACTCCACAACCCCCTTGGGCAGCCTGTTCCAGTGCTCCGTTACCCTCACTGGGAAGAAGTTCCTTCTTCACTTAAGAGTATTTTTTTGAGTGAGACCAACACTAGTATTGATTAAACTGATGCAATTTTTATCGAACTGGGCTCCTTTGCCACTTGAAGCACACACTGTTTTTCGTGCTCTGTGAAGCAAAGTGTGACTGATCTGTTTGCTTTGGCGTAATGGAGCCTCCTGCAGCTGATCTGCAAGAGCCAATCTGCATTGCAACCTTCACCTACAAGTTCCTTCCCCAGCTTCGTTAAGTGGGCAATATGATTTGGACCCACACAGCATTGTTTCAAGGGTGAGCACAAAGGTACTGGGATACTTAAAAGTCAGCTAAACAGGTTATCAACATTGATTTTGTAGGAATTAAGTGCTTAACTCTGTTAGGTACCTTATGAAAACCCCAACTGCTGAGCAGTTAGATGCTCAAGCAACAGTGAATGTGGCTTGAACTTTTCACTAACTACATAGTCACAGAACATTAGGGATTGGAAGGGACCTCGAAAGATCATCCAGTCCAATCCCCCTGCCACAGCAGGAGCACCTAGACCAAGTCACACAGGAACACATCCAGGAGGGTTTTAAACATCTCCAGAAAAACACATCATAACATGTCCTGTGTGACTTAAAGCTACTAAAACAATTAAGAAATATTGCCTAAATCTCAATCAAACTTGATCATTTCAACAGAACTCCAAATCCCTGCACAAACTTGAACATTATTTCCACATCACCACACACAAACACTTTCTCAAGCAGATTTCTACAGCTGGTTTTTCTGCCTTATGTACTCCTGGCTCAGATCAGATAGAAGAGGGTTCAATTAGCGATGGATTTCATCAGACCATTAAAGATTAAGGTGAAAGTCAATGTGTTGTAGCATATTCGTGGTCACTTAATCAGCTGAAGCATTCAAATTAGCACTTGTGTCCAGATACAGCACAGATGTGCAAATAAAACTCAGTCCTTTCAGGGTTGTTACGGATCTCCTCAAACAGTGACTAATAGATTCCTGTTTTAAAGAAGATCTAATAGCAACTATGGGAAGGAGACTATTCCATGACACATATCTGCATTACAACAGTTACTCAGAATTAAAGTATTAACTATCTCAGACAGTAGAGGAGGAGCGTTTACAAGCCATCTGTAAAGGTAAAAAGGAACTACACACAATCACAGAACATCGGGGATTGGAAGGGACCTCGGAAGATCTAGTCCAATCTCCCTGCCACAGCAGGATCACCTAGATCCTAGTCACACAGGAACATGGCCAGGTGGTTTTAAATGTCTCCAGAGAAGGAGACTCCTCAACTTTCCTGGGCAGCCCCTTCCAGGCCTCTGTCACCCTCACCGAGAACAACTTCCTTCTCAGATTAATGTGGAACCTCCTCTATTCCAGCTCACACCCACTGCCCCTTGTCCTATCATTAGATGCCACTGAGCAGAGCCTGGCTCCATCCTCCTGACACTCACCCTTCACGTATTTATAACCATTAATGAGGTCCCACTTCAGTCTCCTCTTCTCCAAGCTCAAGAGACCCAGCTACCTCAGCCTTTCCTCAGCAGGGAGATGTTTCATCCCTTCAACATCTTCGTGGCTCAGCATTAGACTCTCTGCAGCAGTTCTGTGTCCTTCTGGAACTGAGGGGCCCAGACATGGAGACAATATTCCTGCGGTTGCAGGGGGATTGGACTAGATGATCATTCGAGGTCCCTTCGAATCCGTAATGATTCTATGATTCTGTGTGGGCTCTTCAGGGCAAACCAGAGCAGGAGGAGAATCTCTCTCAATCTGCTAACCACCCCCTTTCTGATCTGCCCAAGGATGCTTTTGGCCTTCTTGGCTCATGGTCACCCTTCTCTCCACCAGGTTCCCCAGGCCCCTTTCCCCTACACTGCTCTCCAACAGCTCAGTGCAGTTCAATTTACTACTCTATAGAAGAGGAAAACTCACAATTTCTCTACTTTAAGTTGATACTGGAAGTAGTTGCAACACAAGTTGAACCAATTTTAACCAAGTTTTGTTTTAGTACCTCCACCAAAATACTTAAATCTTGATTACAATATGCAAATTTTGCTGGATCGAGGATTTCTTACAGAGGGAATCAACAATAAAGATAATTGTGAACTCCAAAACTGCTAATTGACTCAAATTACGCACGCTGGCTCCGTAATTTGGAGACATGATCAGTGAAAACGGGTACCTTGAAATCTTTACTTGATTCCAAGTGTAGGTTGTACCAGGGATAACTTCAGTAATTGTGCCAGAAAGATGCTGAAGCAATCGCGCGGAATGAAACCTGCAGAATGTAAGTGCTAATTTTCATGAAGGCAATGAGACTTTACTCACTTGAATCTTGGCTTTCGTTTAAGGCTCATTGGAAGATGAAAACACTTTGGGTTATGGCCCTGGCTGATGTTCAGAAGTTACTCTTTCCACATCAGCGCTTTTCTTACTGACCGCGATCCAACAAAAACAGCAGCCACACAGAAAGTGGAAGCAATCAGAGCTTTCAGGATTGTTTATTAGCACAACAACAAAAATAGGGAGAATATTTGATTCAACTTCAGTTCCTCTTTCTAGCAGGGACTAAGAAGATACCAAAATATTCTGGCATTCATTAGACAATAAAATGTTTCCCAGATATTATATCTAGAAGATTTTTAATGTTAGGGTTAGCAGACTATGTGCTCAGTGCTCTTTTCTTTGTCCTGTTTGGAATTTTTGCTGTTTTTCCCCCTTGGGATTCTTAGGGAGAAAGGGAAGACCAACACAGAATCATTCAGGTTGGAAAAGACCCCTGGGATCACGGAGTCCAACCATCAACTCTATTCTATAAAGTCACCCCTAAACCAGATCCTCCAACACTATATCTGTTTTATAAACACATCCAGGGATGGGGACTCAACCACCACCCCGGGCAGCCCAGTCCACTGGCTGAACATTCTCTCTGGGAAGAATCTTTTCCTGATGGCCGGTCTAACCCTTCCCTGTTGAAGCTTGAAGCTGTTCCCTCTGCTTCTGTCACTAATGACCTGTGAGAAGAGACCAGCACAACATCTCTACAATGTCCTTTCAGATAGCGGTAGAGCACCATGAGGTCTCCCCTCAACCACCTCTTCCTCCAAATAAACATCTCCAACTCTCTCCATCTCTCCTGATCAGATGTATTCTCCAGGCTCTTCACCAGCTTTGTTGCCCTCTTCTGCACCCACTCCAGCACCTCAATGTCTCTCTTGCACTGAGTTACCCAAAACTGGACCCAGTACTCAAGGTGTGGCCTCACTGGTGCAGAGTACAGGGGGACAATCACCTCCCTACCCCTGCTGGACGCACAGTTTCTAACACAATCCAGGATGCCATTGGCCTTCTTGGCGACTTGGGCTCATTCAGCTGCCTAGCAATTAGGTGCTTTTCTTCCAGACTACTTTCCAGCCACCCTGCCTCAAGGCTGTAGCTATGTCCTTGCAGATGGTAAAAGGAGGGTTTCCTTGTTTGATAGGCAGCAATGACAGCTCACTTTTCAAAGTTGTACTGCTGCCTCTTTATGGAGCCCTTTAAAAAGGAGTGATACTCATACAACCCCCTTTCTTTACTTGCTGTAGGCAAACATTGAAAATGTTTAGAAGGGAAAAAACCCCTAGGAGCAAACAAAACAATCCCACAAACAGTAAATCTCTTGTCGAGGATATATGGCCCTAATACAGCAAGAAACCTCATATTTTACCTCACAAATGCTCTCAAGTGACCGTCAATCAAAGGGACATAAACACTGCTTTATTCAACCTGCTACTTAGCTTGTGCACAGGATGTGGAATACTGAAAATTAGACTGAAAACACGAAATAAACCTAAAGATAAGACAGTTAATTTTTTTCTATTCACCTGTGATCTTTCTGTTCCTCTAGTTCCCTTTCTTGCATGTTCTTTGAGGAACTATAATGCGAGGAAAATGCCATTTCCCTGATCCTTAGGAAGGGTTTATTTATTGAAATTATCCTTTAAGATGCAAGGTAATATAACATCAACCGCTACGAGAATTATTTAATAAGACTGTTAGTGCAGGAAGGAATCTATTAGTATCAAGTTCTATTACCTGTGCAAGATGGCTCAAGAACATATATATTCAGATGTGGCATCTACAGCATTAGAAACTAATGAAATACCAGGTAATTATGAAGAAACAGCCTGCAGATCTGATTATAGATATGAAGCCTCTCTGAAGATTTTAACTTATTTTTAGGAACACTGGATTATATGTCTAGACTTTTATTTCCAGAGCTGGAAGAGAATGAACAGTGTTTCCTTCAGTACCGCTTTCTCCAGGAAAGCAATTTCACATCCACAGCTTGAGCGCCACTAAAATGCTAATGACGAATTGTTATTAGGTGTCATATAGGGGGATGTGTCTGTCAGGCAGAAAGATGATAACAACCTTTGGGACTGCTAGATCTGAACCTGCATCAGCGATTCGGCAAAGCCCAGGAGGAGAATTTTGTGCCTGAAAACTCCCAGCGAGCAGCCACCAAAACCAGAGAAATACGTGCAGCCACTGGGTGATTCTAGAGGCATCATTTGAGCCAAGCTGCACCGTCCTGACCTGTACTTGCATCTCTGTGCCTCCACGAAGACTTCACCGCAAGCCTTAGCCACAGTCAGTGTGTCCAGAACACAGCACTGCCTTAACTAGTCTCCATGTGTGGAGAAGCTTACAACCCACCTGGATATGTTCCTGTGCAGCCTGGTGATCCTGCTGTGGTGGAGCAGTTGGACTAGATCTTTCAAGGTCCCTCCCAATCCCTAATGTTCTGTGATTCTGGGTAACTGGTCTTTATAGCTAATATTTTCTCTGGCTGAGCTGATCTCTTCTACGAGGAATTTGAGCATATTTTCACGTTAGCTAGACCATTTCACAAACTGCCTTTATTACAGTAGGTTTCCATGCATTTCTCTAAGGGAATTAACATATTGGAATTCACCTTAGGAGTCTCAAATGACAAGGACTACAAAATAAGATTAATAACAGCTGCAAACATCTTGCCAAAGGAATTCATCCAACTAATGCTACAGAGAATGCTTCTGCCAACCCATTGGGAAAGAAGCACAACTCAGAGATGGTTTATTTACCTCTGCGTAAGTATCCTGGTCCAGAAACAGAGAAGAGAAGTTGAGGTATAAATTGTAGAGTAGTAAAGCTAAAAAAGCCAAGTAAATGTACATAAGATGGAAAAACTAATTTAGAACCTTGATTTCTGAAAAGATCATCTAGTCCAATCCTGACACAGCAGGATCACCTAGACCAAGTCACACAGGAACACATCCAGGAGAGTTTTAAACATCTACAGAGAAGGAGACTCCACAACCTTCCCCCGGCAACCCCCTCCAGGGCTCTGTCACCCTCACCAGGAAGAAGTTCCTTCTCGAATTGATGTGGAGCCTCCTCTGTTACAACTCACACCCATTGCCCCTTGTCCTATCATTGGATAACACTGAGCAGAGCCTGGCTCCATCTTCCTGACACTCACCCTTCACATTATTGATCAACATTCAGGGGGTCACCCCTCAGTCTCCTGTTTTCCAAGCAAAAGAGACCCAGCTCCCTCAGCCTTTCCTCAGCAGGGAGATGTTCCACTCCATCATCTTTGTTGCTCTGTGCTGGACTCTCTCCAGCAGTTCTGTGTCCTTCTGGAACTGAGAGGCCCAGACCTGGACACAACATTTCAGATGTGGTCTCAGCAAGGCAGAGTAGAGAGGAAGGAGAACCTCTCTTGCTCTGCTAACCATCTCACTTCTTATCCAGGCAGAGTAGAGCAGAAGGATAGCCTCTATCACCTAACCACCCCAGGATGCCACTGGCCTTCTTGGCCACAAGGGTCCATTGCAGGCTCATGGTCATCCTGCTGTCCACCAGGCACCCAGGCCCCTTTCTCCTCCACCGCTCTCCAACAGGTCAGTCCCCAACCTATACTGGTACTTAAGGGGTTTTTTTGTCCTGATGCCAGACTCTCCACTGCTCTTGTTATCTTTCATTCGATGTCTCACTGCCCAGCTCTCCAGTGTGTCCAGGTCCCACTGAAGAGCAGCACACCCCGCTGGGGTGCTGGCCACTCCTCCCAGCTTTGTCTCATTAGCAAAACTTGCTCACCAAAGACTTGCTGGCCTCAACAACCACACAATTTATAAGAACAAACTTACCAACACACAAACTACTCAGCAGAAGGCAAATACAAAGGTTATGTCTGTGCAAAAAGAAGGAAGAAAATAGCTGAAATGAACTAATAGCATCATAAACATCCACAGCACTTTTTTTCAGTGTAGACTTGGCTTTTAAGGAAACAGACTTGTCACGTTAACAAGATAGCTGTGCACATTCTAACCAAGACTTAATAAGAATTAAAAAACCCCACAACTATTGAGTGGGAATAATAATGGGAAAGCATTACATTTATTTAATCCCTCACACAAAGCAGCCAATGTGCCAGCCAATGGGGCTATTCACACAGAAATTGTATTTAATGGCTTCCTGTTAATATGCTCCAGTTACATAATGAAAACCCAGTGATCTTAACCCTCAAGCATCCTGTTCCACCCCTGCCAAACTGAGCAGTAATTGAGTCACTCAGGGAAGTATATTTGACCTTGAAGCTTAAAATGTTCATTCACCCACCATGGCAAAAATATAGAACTAAAGTCCTATGTAAAATTCTTCTTAAAAGATGGGAGACAGTAACAGATCTTGAATTTCAAAGATTTAGAATCAATTTCATGTGAGTCAAGGAAAATTGTGGTTTATTTCAGTAACTACTGGGTCTGGTGATTTTTGCAATGGGCTTTTGCAATAGAATTAATTCTCCAAAGATCAGAGACAATAAATCATCAATAAAATCACACGTTTCCACTCAGAAAACTAGAAAAATTGAAGTAAAGCCTCTAGAAAAATTGATGAAGTAAAGCCTTAGCTCACACATTTTTTTTAATGGGGTGATTCCCCAACCGTAAGTCATTTAACTAGTAAAGCAAATGAGAAACCTGCTAGAGTAGAATTTGTGTGTTGTAGGAAAAATACCAGTTAAGAGGAACACAGTAGGCAGGTTTACTGATACAAGCCTTCTTCCTACAGCAATTCAAAAGGAGGTAAAGTCCATAGTACATGATGCTTCTTACCAAGCCTTGTGCTTTTCTTGCCTGTAGTAGAATACATACTGTGTAGCACAACGAACTCTTAGGTTGATTGCATCAACTGCTATTTGATGTTGCAGAGAAACAACCAGTTTTGTTGGTCAAGAGGACTATTCACAGAATCACAGATTCACAGCAAGCAACATAAACTGAGCTGCCAGCTTTCAAACCTCAACCCTCCTACTCAGATTCACAGAATATTAAGGATTGGAAGGGACCCCTAAAGATCATCCAGTCCAATCCCCCTGCCACAGCAGGATCACCTAGATCAAGTTGCACAAGAACATCACCAGGCGGGTTCTAAACGTTTCCAGAGAAGGAGACTCCAAAAACCCCTGGGCAGCCCCTTCCAGTGCTGTCACCCTCACCGAGAAGAAAAATCTAACAAGGAAGGTTCCTCTGTGCCAAACTGTGATAGAAAGGAAAGCCCCCTGGCAAGTCCCGTTCCTTATCTTATCTCCCTCACTGCAGAAGAAAAACAAACACTTCCATGTCCTTCACCAGGCTAAGCAGCCTCTAGAGCTAAGAGTTGCCCTGTTGTCAGCCCAGCTTGTGGTAGCTCAAATAAACAGAATCCCAGCTCCACTGACTGGACCACACATCTTTCAAATAGTACTGCTCTCCTTACACTCAAGGAGGGGGGAAAAGGCAATACAGACGTAGCTGACACTAGGCAAAGCACTAATGAACAAGGCAGAGACACAAAAATTCAGCTGATCCTATGTCATGTGTCTCATGCTTAAATACTGAGACCTCGAGCTCAGGCTGGAGTCTATCATAAAGGATTGTTTCAACTAATTCAAGCTTCAATCAAGCAGCAGCATCTTACTGCAGCGTTCATCATGTTAGCTACGCTCCTTTTTCTCAAAGCCTTACCAGCACACACGAGAAATAGTGCTGTGGACACAGAATTCAGCTGAATGCCCTTTGGTGTAACTCCATGCAGAATTTTATTCCTCATGCCAGTAGCAATACTTTCTCATCTAAATCTTGTGTTTCCACAAAGTTCTATCTACCTCCTTTAATCAACTCCCTCACTTGATCCCAGTTTGCTTACGATGCTGCACACTTGCTGATTTATGCCCAGTGCCACTCATGCATTATAAATGGAATTTGGAAATAACTAATCATACTGAAAGCTTAATGGATTTGATCTGAATTTCTTGTATAAATTTAACATGTCTAAAACAAAATTTTATCTTATTGACTTAGGCAGTGGATGACACGATGTTGCATGGGAAAACCAACAAGTTTGTAACCTGCTGCACCATCTACTGCCCAAAAGATACTACAAGAGAGATCAGAAAACTACTACAGAGGTCAAAGTACATCCTTAAAAGTAAAATACACATGCTTTCTCTAAGCCATAATGCAGACAACACTCTAGACTTCATTGCAGTGATGCTATGAACAGTACGTAGGGCATCATTACACTTACATCACAGAATCACAATCAAAGGAAAAGTCTTCCAGGATCATCAAGTCCAGCCTTCATCTCAACACTTCCTAACCCCTAGACCATGGCCTCAAGTGCTCTAGCTACTTGTTTTATAAACAGCTCCATGGATGAGGACTCCACTACCTCCCTGGGCAGCCTGTTCCAGTGCCCAGCCACTCTCTCAGGTAAGAGCTCCTTTCTAAGTTTCAATCTACACCTCCCCTGATGCAACTTAAGGCCATTTCCTTTTGTCTTATCATTAGTAATTTGGGAGAAGAGACCAGGACCAGCCTCGCTACAACCTCCTTTAGACAGCAATAAGGTCTCCTCTCAGCCTTCCC
Organism: Rhinopomastus cyanomelas; assembly: GCA_013400115.1. Classification (NCBI taxonomy): domain Eukaryota; kingdom Metazoa; phylum Chordata; class Aves; order Bucerotiformes; family Rhinopomastidae; genus Rhinopomastus; species Rhinopomastus cyanomelas. The sequence goes on from VXBP01004908.1 coordinate 60,968, forward strand.
TAGACTAAATAACCCCAGTTCCCTTAGCTGCCCATCACAGGGCCTGTTCTCCAGCCCTCTCCCAGCCTCATTACCCTCCTCTGACCCTGCTCCAGCACCTCAAAATCCTTCTTATACTGTGGTGCCCAAAACTGGACAGTACTCAAGTAACAGCTGTAGAGAGCAATAAGATCTCCTCTCAGCCCCTTCTTCTCTACACTAAACCTCAGTTCCCTCAGCCACTCCTCATCAGCAATAATAATATATGGCCATAAGGACAGTGCTTGGGGTTTGCCTTTGTTTTTTAAATATTTGATCAACTTTCACAATGGCTAGCAGCCCATGAACAGACATCTTTTGTTGGATCTGTAAGGTATAGCTGTCACACAACTCAAGCTTTCCAGTCAGAACAGCTGAAATGTCATCTTTCCAGTAAATATAGGTCACACATTGTAACAGCATCGAGAATTTCTGGGTGACACCAAAAGCCATCAGAAACAGCTGCTGTAAGCCCCCTACTTATTTACATATTTTAACAAGAGCCAAGGAAAAAAGAGAATGAGTGTTTATCTGTGAAGCCGGGCGATCCTCTTCTGCTATTTAACTTTATTGTAATTGCCTCCCTGGTTTTTTCTTTTTAAATAAATGTGGAAATACAAGTGAAGACACTTTACTCACTGGGAAGGGAGATAAGTACCGCGAGCCCAAGTTTTCTGTAACAATGTGCCATAACTACACATGAATATTTTCCCTTCCCGAATGATTGCCGCGTTGATGCGCTAGCCCGTGATGAAAAGGTACTAGTCCCTATTTATAGGCCGCCGGCATCATCACGACACAAAGAATGCACTTATTTCCAGCTCTGTGTGTGCAAAGAAGAGACTTGCAAATTGTAAGGCAAAGGGAGAACTGCAAAAGTAGCAATTATGAAGATGGAAGGAGTAACTTACAAATAGTGTAAGAAATAATACGCATAGCTCGGCTAAATAATTACTAAATGGACTCACTTCTACTGCATACAAGTGTTTCCCAGATGTAAACATGAGTGAATTGAGAAGAGACTTTGTTAGGCTTAATGGGTTCAAGTAGAACCGAAAATAATTAACTCTAACACCATCTTTTTACTTTGTAAGTGAAACCATGGTCCTTGAAAAGCTCCCTGTCTTGTTGGTGACTTCCTGAAAAAGCCAGAATTCATTGTGTTTTGTTCTTTTAAAAGCACTACCTTGTCAAGCTACAAGTGGAGTGTTATGGCTCTGGGTTGGTTATGGCTTTTAATTAAAAGTTGACAGATGAAATAAACATTTAACAAATCTATTCAGTGTTTTCAAAAGGAAAATGAGGGCGAAAAGAGCATAACATATTACTGAAAAAAGAGACAGGAAGGACCTTCATATCTAAGTTTCTGATTCAGTCCTAAACACGCAACACATCCCTCCATAAAGTGAAAAGAAGAAGCCTTTTAAGCACTTGACAAGGCCATACAGCCTTCCTGGTGCCAACTGAAATCCTTGCTTATGGCTGCACACACTACTACAGTAACTGTTATCAAGGCCAACCAAACCATTGCCAACAGAATCAACAGCTACTGATTTAATAGCTGATAAAAATTCATTGATTCCAAGACATGCAGACGCTTCAAACAACGGGACAGATAACACCCAGTGCATTTGTCCCTCCCCAACCACACGGCCATCCCCCTTCCCAACGGCACCGGTACCATTCTGTCCTTTACAGCTGGAACAAGTGACGAGAGGTCAACACTTCAGTTGCACAAGACATAACCAAACTGGATTCTCCAGTGAGGTGAGCCTGCTCTGGCAGGGGGATTGGACTGGATGATCTTTCAAGGTCCCTTCCAATCCCTGATGATTCAATGATTCTATAACTTATGGACAAGTAGCTCTGAGTTATGAATTTTAAAAATTACTAAACAAATTGACAGAAGGAAGTATCATCAGAAGCTGTTAACTATGAAGAAAATAATGGCAGGACATAGAGATTGAAATACAAATTTATATCAGCCTGCAAAACCAAAGCCGTAACGCAGGGAGCAGGGTAAGGATTTGCTTTGTCTACAGCTATAGAGCACAGTCCATAGAGTTAGCCAACTTAAAAGATGACAGTGCCCAAGAACTTCTGATAAACTTGGAATAATAGTCAACTTATGCTTATTTCTCCGTTTTCCTCTTGCTTCCCTCTTCCAGAGGCTCTCACGCAGTCTAACTGTACTAGGCTACAGTTCTCGTTCCAGAAACTGGCTGAAACCAGCTTTGCTTTTAGTAAAGCCTAACCAGTATTCCCAGCATGAAAAGGGGAACTGTTCTATCAAATTGTTGTGATAAAATAAAAGTAAAATCTGATTTCTTACAGTACAGGGTTCACCGTTCCAGTAGTTAATGAGCATTAAGCAGAAAAAGCTCCACGAGCAGCTTTCTTCCTGTTAGGAGTTCATTGGAGTAGCACAAAATGACATTAGAACCAAAACTAAGACTGGAGAAGCCCTCCCTGATCTAAGTAAAACCTTCTGCCTATTGAGCACCCCACAAAATCCAGTTCTACCCAAATTCAATTCACTACTACAAGGATCCAGTTTCCCCTGCAGGCTGATACACCACTGAAGAAAAATCTTCAGAGGGCTGGTGTTCACATCAGGCTTGCTTGGAAAAATGAAGTAAGAAACATTCTCTCTGCTGGATAATTTTATGCCAGATCAACACCCCACTCGAGGCAAGGGCTGTAAACTGGTTTCAGCTGCCACTAGAGAGAAAAGTCCCTATGCACCAACTCATTGGATTCACATTCTCTGAACTTGTGGTAAAGTGTTCAGTACCCCTAAATATTTGTTCTTTTTCAAGAAAGGGAAGAACAGAAAAAAAAATCACTAAAGTTTGAACTGCTTTAGTTTTCTTTGATTTTCAATTCATCAGAATTATAAAGCCACTACGAGCACTTGAAAGACAACATGGAGCAAGTTTATTTGAATTCCTACATCAGATTGTATCTTGCAGGTGAGAAGGGGAGCAGACATTTCTAATTTCGACTTCAGAAACCCTCTGCACAAAAATCAGTTGACATTTTCCTAATTAAGACAAAGGTCTTGGTGAAAGAAGCAATGGAACATATTTCTAAGAACAAGTTTGCTATGTTTTGGGAAAAAGAATGAACCCTTTGAGGTCATCTTCTGCAGCCTGTGACCTTGATTCTTTAGCCCCTTCATACCTACCCTACACACGAAGAAAACTTCAGTGATACTTTAAAGATTCTGCAAAGCAGCTTTTTGCAATGTTTCACAGAGCATTAGGGATTGGAAGGGACCTCAAAAGATCATCTAGTGGAGTCCCCCTAACACAGCAGGATCCCCTAGATGAAGTCTCACAGGAACACATCCAGGTGGGTTTTAAACTTCGCCAGAGAAGGAGACCCCACAACTTCCCTGCACAGCTTGTTCAAGTGTTTAGTGATAAAGTCCACGCAGAGGTATTCACTCATCACTGACACCAGCCACAAGAAACAAACTGCATTATTAGCCAAATGCCAATTTATAAAATATCATTTAGTAGTTTCTCTGTGAAACTCAAGAACTGTTAGTGAATGAAATACTCATGAATATGCATTACTAAACAAACATTTTGCACAACAGCTGTGAGCTGTTCACTAAGTCGTCATTTAAATCCTAATGACATTGTTTTGAGGAGGTGAATATTGCTCTAACTGTGATTAAAAATTAGGATTAATCAAGTAGCCAATGGAGTAAACAACTGCATTATCATCACTGGTATCACAGGATCCTGAATGCCACGAAGCATAGGAGGCTCCACATAGATATGAGAAGGAACTTCTTCACAAGGAGGGTGATGGAGCACTGGAAGGGGCTGCCCAGGTCAATTGTGGAATCTCCTTCTCTGGAGAAGTTTAAAACTCATTTGGCCATGTTTCTATGTGACTTGATCTAGGGGATCCTGCTGTGGCAGGGGGATTGGACTGGATGATCTTTCAAGGTTCCTTCCAATCTTTAATGTTCTGTTATTCTGTGCAAAGTTGTCATTAAAAAGTAGAATTTAAATTGCTGTAGAAGCAGAAATTTTCCTATTGTTTTGAGGGAAACTACAGCAGGTGAAAATAAAAGAGCTGACAAACGTCTCCAGGAATATATTTGCCAGACACGCGTCAACGCAAGGTGTGAGAACAGAAGAATAAGATTCATAGCAGGAAGGTAAGATGGAAGCACGAAAAGAATCAAGAAATGAAGTCTTCACCTTCATATCTTTCATTTAATAATAAAAGAACCTGTACATTTTGTGCAAGGCAAGGTCTTGCTGAAGTGAAGGCTGGATCTGATATTCAAACAATTTTGCATATAATTAAAGGCTAAGATTTGGAAGTTAGAAATACCTGCTGTGTTTTCTAGTGACTTCTAACACTTTTTTTTACCCCCTCCTTTTCACAGAATCACAGAACATTAAGGATTGGAAGGGATCTTGAAAGATCGAGTCCAATGCTCCTCCTTTTCACAGAATGACAGAACATTAGGGATTGAAAGGGACCTTGAAAGATCTAGTCCAATCCCCCTGCCAGACCAGGATCACCTAGACTGCTAAACGCAGAGGTTTTCATAGCCATCACGTTAATTTTTCACTTCCATTATTAAAACCTGCATTTTGACAGCACTTACAGGAATACTCATTAATAACTCACTTATTAGGGAAAGCAATTAATATAATGCAATGAAGGGCATGTAATTAATCTTGTATGGAATATAAATTAAAAGCATACATACACTTTGATCTTCTGCCGTGAAGCGTTCTGCAGGAACCAATTTGATTTTGTTATCCTACACAATGTGTTTACACGTCATGCACATTTTAGGCAAGAAAATCCCAACAAATCTTCCACTTAAAGGACATTTGTAACTGTGCATGGTAATCCCACCCATACAAGACAACTTCTATCAGCTCTAATTGTTCACTGATAACACATCTGATCATTTGTCCCAAGGCAACAGTCTACATTCTAAGTTGTTTTTTCACACTTGTAATTACCATATGTTTTCATTAATCAGATTCTCTCAGCTCCCTTCTTGCTTAGTGATCTTGGTGTCAATCAAATACTCTTCCAGCAAAGGCACCAAACCAATTAGAATGGATGTGGGTATCTGAAAACTTAATTCCCACAGAATCATAGAACGTTAGGGATTGGAAGGGACCTCCAAAGATCATCCAGTCCAATCCCCCTGCCACAACAGGATCACCTAGACCAAGTTGCACAGGAACACAGCCAGGTGGGTTTTAAATGTCTCAGGAGAAAGGGACTCCACAACCCCTCTGGGCAGCCCCTTCCAGGGCTCTGTCACCCTCACTATGAAGAAGTTCCTTCTCAGACTGATGTGGAACCTCCTCTGTTCCAGCTCTTATTGCCCCTTGTCCTGTCATTAGATGATACTGAGAAGAGCCTGGCTCCATCCTCCTGACACTCACCCTTCACACATTCATAGACATTAAATTTTGTTAGTTCTCAGCAATTATTTCAGCGACCCGAGACACGAAAACTGTTTTTTTAACAATGATGCTACAACCCTTGTGATACAACCCCTGTGTTTCCAAAGGCCTGTAATTTATTCATCTACACAACATCTAATAGCTCTCTGTCCACATCTATACAACATCTGTCCTTTCTTTAGCATAGTAAACACACAGATATCAGATCAAAATATTGATAAAACCCAGCATGTCTTTCACACTTTAGAAGAGGTTACAAAGGGTAGAGTAGAAGCTACTCTGGAGCCGTTACACCCCGATGGTGTTTCTTAGCAACAAGTTCTACAGAGAAGTTTGCAATAACTTAAAATAGGATTCAAGTAGTATTTTTTAGTTCAATTCTCTGCCCCCAATTAAGATGACCCTGAATCCTGCTTGTTTATGAATCCACACATTTAATCCAAAGAATCGTGGCACCAAAGATTAACTTGTAGTTCACAAACACACGTTGAATTACTACTCTAATTTTGGTTGTGTAAGACCATCCCAGCAAAAATACAAGCAAGGTCCAAACCCTACATTTGAGATAGTTTTCAATAAGATTGTCACTAAGATATAAATGAGGAAGCCTGTATTGAATACAGGAGTGGAGAATAAGTTGTGCCTGCCACAGAATAGTGAAAAAAGCTGTTTTTAACTAAAAGATGATCCATACATAATTTGTTAAAATAGGTTTCGGCAGCAGTATAAAAATTGAAGTTTATTGTTCCCAACACTGACAATGACAGAATTACAGAACATTAGGGTTTGGAAGAGACCTGAAAAGATCATCCAGTCCAATCCCCCCTACCACAGCAGTGTCCCCTAGACCAAGTTGCACAGGAATATGTCCAGGGAGGTTTTAAACTTGTCCAGAGAAGGAGACTCCACAATCCACCTGGGCAACCCCTTTCAGGGCCCTGTCACTCTCAAGATGAAGAGGTCTCTCCTCCTACTGATGTGGGACCTCCTCTGTTCCAGCTCTCACCTACTGCCCCTTCTCCTATCACTAGATGACACTAAGCAGAGCCTAGTGCCATTCTCCTGACATCCATCTTTTCCATATTTATCAACATTAATGGGGTCACCCCTCAGTCTCCTGTTTTCCAAGCTGAAGAGACTCAGCTCTCCAGCCTGTCCAGGTCCTGCTGAATGTCCGCACAGCCTGTTGGGTTTTCTGTCCTCTGGTGAGCCTGCTAAATGCTTTACTACAACAACACAGATTACTAACCTCTAGTACTCACAAAAGACTGATGACGATAAGCAGGATAATATGAATCCATACCAAAAATAAACATCAATATTTAGTAGACTTTGTTAATTTCATCAAATTGAATTCAAACAACTATTTTTCATTGGCTAGTTGCTTCACCTTAATAGCATTAATTTGAAATACACTGAATGATCGCTCTTCTTCAGTAAAGGGGTATTAATGAGGTATTTGATAGCCAAGACAAAAATTTGAGGGATTGCAGACATTTCTGGGAAATATCTTAGCTCATAGTATCGTCCTGGATCATGATTAAACCACCAGGAACTCCTACTTCTGCAGTAACTAAGGGGGAGATGCAGTTTTTAAATCAATATGGCTTCATAGTATTTTCAGGAGCCTCTGGGCTAGCTGAAGGGCTCCTACAGTCTAGTAAACCCCTTCAATAACATCAGCAAAGGCCAGTGGCTAAATACCTGTATTTGGAAAAGCTTCATGTTACAGCTCTTTCGGGCAGATTACAATTTAAGAAATCTCAGAGCATCTCACTATCTCCTAAGCTCATCCCACTGCCTACATATTTCAGTGGCTAGTAAAGATTTCTTATTTCCTACCCAAGTGAATATAAACTGAATGGGAATTGAGAGTCTTCTTGAGAACATAAGAATTTTCTCAGAGGTTTTATTTTTGTACGTTAGTATATTTTTATGTTCCAATCACCTCCATCTGGAACACGTACATTTAATTTACATGAAAGCATCCCAGTTCCATTTCTGAAGGCCAGCTCTTTGGGGGGTTGCAAGTCCCCATACATATTGGACACCCCACCAGAGAAATGGAAGGACAAGAGCATTTCAGCTCGATGCTCATCCCTAACTGCGTCCAGTCCCATCAGTAGTACACCCAGACACTAGTACGATCACAAGGAAATGGTTACTGGCTTTTAGGATTAATATAATTACAACACCAACTAAATTAGGTAGGTAAAGTTTAGGAACTCAGGTTTCACAATGGAGCGTGGAATTTTTCTTGCAGCAGTTTTATTTTCCAGTGGAAAGCAAACTGCAGCTTTTGACGAGCTCAGAAGTCGCTCTGTTTCAAGGACAAAAGTATCTTTCCTAAAATACATTGAGTTTAGGAAAATACGATCCTCAAAAAAAGAGAGCTTGATGATACAGCCCTAGGTAGGTGCAGGCTTCTCTCCAATGGTGCTGATCTTTGTGACTGTCCAGGGGATTGTGGTGTCTCCTCTGGAGAAGTTTAATAGAATCATAGAATCATTAGGGATTGGAAGGGACCTCAAAAGATCTAGTCGAATCCCCCTGCCACAGCAGGATCACCTAGACATGTTCTTATGTGACTGGATCTAGGTGATCCTGCTGTGGCAAGGGGATTGGACTGGATGATCTTTCGAGGTCGCTTCCAATCCCTAATGTTCTGCGATTCTGTGATCTTCACTGTTCTTTAAATCTTAAAATTTACCAACCCAATACTCACAGTTGTTTTATTAAAGGATGCACTCCTCTTGCCAAAGGTATTTATATTATCAACAATTTAACTGCTACACAGTCAATATTAAAAATTCAGTCTCCTAGCACTGCTATTAAAAAACCAAAATGCATCTCAAATGGTCCGAAATATAAATTTCCGTGCTGAAGAGCGAACGCTTCCATGTCTTCTAGACATTTCTACATTAACAGAAACCTCTTAGATTCCTGACTTCAGCTCGGGCCGTAAGTACCTTTCTAATTACAGCTTCCATTCATGCAAACGACAGTTCTGCCTCAGTATTTATCAATGGAACTGCTGGAGAATTCCAAGCGGAGCAGAACATGTCCAAAATCATTACAGACCCGCTCTATCAACAGNCTAGGTGGGACAGTTTGCCAAAGGCTGAAATTCTATTTAAGAGCTCTCTGAACTCACCAGTTCTTACGTATCTTTATCTACAAAACACGTATGAAAGTGTAAGAGGCTCAGCAAGAGGCAGTGTACTACACAAGTCCTCAGAGGATTACACAGATTTACTAGCTAAACCCCCAAGTCAGTACTGTTATGGCTTACACATGTGTTTCCACAGGGGCTGCCACAGTGATTAAACAACAATCAACTTTTAAAATATAATAGTGACTTCAGAAAGTCCTTTGGTTCCTTTAATCTGCTCTGCCACGGTTCTTCCCCTACCAGTCTGATCCCTTCTCCTTCAGTGGCTCTTCAGAGGCTTCCCTGAGCAGCTCCCTGCTTGTATCCTCAATCACGTTTATGGTTGTATTTGAATAGTCTCTTATACAAATTAAATCTTGTTTGAACACGATTTCTACCTCCACTTGAAATTACTTCTTCCTACAAGGGCACATGGGTTGCGGCTGATATACCTGAACCAGCTGCAGTACAATTCCTTCGGTAGCAATTTGGTGGTGATGGGGTAGCACAGATTGGCCAACTAATTAATTGTAAGTTTCACAGTGGTTTTTTTCTGCCAACTTGTAAGAAGCCTCAGTTGCCATCACCCACAGATAATGCAGAACCACAGAATTATTAAGGCTGGAAGAGACCTCCGAGATCAAGTCCAGCCTATATGTAGAGCTATGTCTAAATATGCTACAGTCACAGAACAGGCAGGTTTTAAACGTCTCCAGAGAAGGAAACTCCACAGCCCCTCTGGGCAGCCCATTCCAGGGCTCTGTTACCCTCACTGGGAAGAAGTTCCTTCTCACATCCATGTGGAACCTCCTCTGTTGCAGCTGACACCCATTGCTCTTTGCCCTGTGATTAGATGACACTGAGAAGAATCTGGTTCCATCCTCCTGACACCTTCCCTTCCCATATGTATCAACATTCATGGGGTCACCCCTCAGTCACCCTTTTTCCCCCTCAAGGTAAACAGACCCAGCTCCCTCAGTGTTTCCTCATAAGGGAGATCTTTCATCATCTTCACAGCTCTGCGCTGGACCCTCTCCAGCAGTCACATCCTCAGTGACATTCAAGTATATCCTGGCAGACTTTCTGTCCTCAAGATCTTGATGCACGTTTAGGTCTCTTGGTGTTATTGTAAGTCAAACCACGAGGCATAAACCACAACAACTAGATTTTGAAGTTTAACCTAATTCTACTGGTACCATGCCTACTTTTAAATCCTTTTCAGCACAGAACCACAAGCGTTGTGGTTGGAAAACATCCTTAGGATAATCAAGTCCCACCATTAATCCTACTCTACTAAGTTCACTCTTAAACTGTATCCCTCAACACTACATCTAAATGATCTTTAAACACATCTAGAGACGGAGACTCAACCACCTCTCTGGGCAGCCTAATCCACTGTCTGGAACAATCTACATAACTAACTTTAATCACATATAATGATTAAATCATATTATATTATCATATATATTAATC
>VXBP01004909.1:10059-24286 GCA_013400115.1 Rhinopomastus cyanomelas
GGGGGGGATGGGGGGCATGGGATGAGGACATGGGGACCAAAGGGAACAGACGGACATGGGGGACAAGGTCCAGGATATGGGAGGATCTCATGGTGTTGGACCTCAGGTGGGGATGTGGGGTGGGGATATGGGGGCCAAAACTGGGGGGACAGACATGGGAGATAAAGAGGGGGACATAGGACTGGGCTACAGGATGATGTGGGGGTGGATATAGGGTTGCACATCTACAGGGCAGCAGGAGCCCAGACCTGGGGGATGTCATTGTCCCTGTGGGGTGACCATGGGTGTCCCAGGGCACTGCTCCCACCCCCGCCATCGTCATTCCTGGACTGGCACCAGTAAAACGAGGATATGGGGTCCAGGCACATCCGTATCAGGGTGGGGACACACACGCAACCCTAATCCCTAATCCCAGATTAATCCCCCCAACCAATCATGGGTCCTACAGCTGCCCCTCATGTCCCATAAAACCTCCAACCGCTGGCCGTGGGGTTGGCAGTGCCAGTGTCATCACGGTAAGAGGGTTTGGGGTCTTGGAGCTTGCAGGTAGCACATTTAGGGCACATGGGTTGGGGATGTTGGGGGTGCAGCTGGCACATTCAGGACACCCCCACGGGTTGGGGGTGTTGGGGAGTGCAGCTGGCGTGTTCAGGGTGCCTCCATGGGTTGGGGAGTCCTCGTGGCACCCATGGGGACTCCTCAACCCATGAGGTGCCCCAAAGATGTTGCTGTGCCAGGCTGGCACAGCCAAGGTGCTACCGGTGCCTGTCATGATCCTGGCCACCACCTTATTACTCTGGTTGCCCACCTCGGACTGTGCTACGGGGTGAGTTTCCCCCCCTTCTCACACCAATGCCCACCCCAGTGCCCACCAGTACCCCACAATGCCAATGTTGCCACAGACACTGGTGCGAGCAGACGGTGACGGAGCCAACGACTGAGGAGGTGGCACCACGGCGCCAGGACATGGTGCCCTGTGCCCAGCTCTACCACTACAGCCTAGCAGGGTGGCACATGGACTACGAGCGCACGCAGCAGGCACACGGCAGAGACCCCTCGCCTGGCACAGAGGCACCTCTCTGCTTCATCTATAAGTGAGTGAGATGGGAGGTGATGCCAGCTTGGGCCATACCCTGCCATCGTGGTGACACCTGGCACCCTGCAGGCCCCCTGAGACTCGGCTGGTGCTAAGGAACCGCACGGTCCATGCCTGCTGCCAGGGTTGGCACGGAGCTCACTGCACTGAAGGTGAGCACGATTGGGCATGGAGGGGTGAGGGATGCTGTGCCAGGCTGGCACAGGGGTAAGCTGCATCCTTGTGCTGCAGCGGAAGGGGCGTTGGGGAGTTGCTACAGGACGTGGCAGTGCCAGACTGGCATCGGTGGGCACAACCTGTCTGCCATGAGCCTGGATGAGTGCTGTCGGCACCCCTGGGGACACAGTTGGCAGAGTGGCCCCAATGCCCCCTGCCTTGCCTGCACCCGCCTGCCTCTCTCCGGTGGGTGCCAGGGAGGTGCTGGTGTTCTCTGGCACCAGCAGGGAGGAGTGGGAGGTGTTCTCTGTGGGTATTGATGCCCACTGGCATAATCTTGCAGCTGCAGGAGAAGTGGCACCACGGATGTCGTGGGGAGCAGCCGCCTGGAAGTGGGGCACAGTGGGCACTTGCCAGGCCTGGGCAGGATCTCGCTTCCGCACCTTTGACGGGCGTCACTTCCAGTTTGCTGGGCAGTGCCAGTACAGCCTGGCCAGTGCTGCAGATGGCACCTGGGACATCACCATCGCCAGTGGCCACCAGCGGGTACCAGCAGTGGGCAGGGCGCTTAGGGGCAGGCAGGGGCGGGGTTACAGGTTTGTGCACATGGCACTGCTCTGTGGTGTGCCCGCAGTGTCCCCTGGCATCACCTGATGCTCGCGGTTGATACCAGTCTCCGCTCATCCCTGGCACACACCGTGTCTGTGGTGATGCCAGTCCCTGGGCACTCTTGGTAGCACCCTGGCACATGGTGCCTGTGGTGATGCCAGGCTGCTGCAGTTGCTGCAGGTCACCTTCGGAATGGACAGGGTGCTGTTGAGGGGCCTCAACGTGACGGTGAACGGGGTGGCAGTGCCAAGGGGCCGCCCATTCCTGCGCCATGGTGAGGGGGGCACCAGGGCCCATTCCCTCCAGACTGGCATTGCTGGTGCCAAGCTGTGCCTGTTTGTGTGCTTGCAGGGCTCAGCGTGATGTGGCTGGGGGACTGGGTGGCCGTGGCCAGTGGGCAAGGTGTGCGGGTCAGCACTGATGGGCACCAGGCTGTCACTGTGACAGTTGATGCCAACCTGCAGGGCAGCACCAGAGGACTCTGTGGCACCTTCAACGAAGACCCAGCAGGTAATGGAAGGGCACCTGGCTGGTGGTGCCCATGGGTGGCTGACACTGTGCCAGGGCTGAGTGCCATCTCCTTGTGCTATGTCTGCCCATCTTGTACTCCTCAGATGACTTCCAGCGCCCACAGGGCGATATAGCCCCCTTGGCATCCAGCTTTGGCAACTCCTGGAAGATCCCTGATGCCAACCCAGAGGTACCAGGGCAGAGCTGGGTGGGTGGAGGTGCCAACCCTGCACCATGGATGACTTGAGGGTCCCTGGGGAATGCCCCCCCCCCGGGTTCTGAGGTTCCCCCTGGACTCAGCCTGACTGCAGGGACGTGGTGGAGCCCAGCCCTGGCTGCCCAGAGGGCAACATGGCACAGAGCCTGGCACAGACCCTGGCACAGGCTGTCTGCAGGAGGCTGCTAGATGAGCCATTCCGCCAGTGCCATGACCAGGTGAGCAAGGCCAGGGGTGCTGGCAGGGACAAAGCTTGTTATAAGGTGCCAGGGGGTGCTGTGAAGTGCCAAGGTTACCAGGAGGTAGCAGGGGGCATCATGAGGTGTCAAAGGGTACCACTGGGTGTCAGGGGTGCTATGAGGATCCAGGAGGTGCCATGGGGTGTCACGAGGTGTCAGGAGATTCCAGGGGATGCCATGATGTGTCATGAGTGATAGTGAGGTGCCATCTGGTGCCAGGAGGTGCGATGAGGTGCCAGGAGATTCTAAGAGGTGCCATTAAGTGCCAGAGGATTCCAGAAGGTGCCAAGGATTGTAATGAGATTCCAGAGGCTGCCATGTGGTGCCAGGCTGTGCCACCACCCTCACCCTGTGCCCTCCTGCCAGGTGGATCCCAGTGGTTTTCACACAGCCTGTCTGGAGCTGTGGTGCCAGGAGGGTGACACTGACCCCTCGCTGCCCCCTCCACCAACCGTGTGTGACACCTTTGCTGCCTATGCCCGGGACTGTGCCAAGCACCAGACCCTCATTGACTGGCGCCGGCCAGGCTTCTGTGGTATGAGCTGGCACTAGCACTGGGCAGTGGGTAGTGGGCACCACCCCTCTGGGTGCCTGCCCAGTGCTGAGCTGGCCCCGGTGCCCACAGAGCGCCGCTGTGCCACGGGGCAGCTCTTCTCCGACTGCGTGTCCTCATGCCCAGCCAGCTGCCAGGCTGTAGGCAGTGCTGACGTGGGACCATGCCATGACCACTGTGTTAGCGGGTGCCAGTGCGCTCCAGGGCTGTACCAGGATGGGGAGCTCTGCGTGCCCCTCACCGCCTGTCCGTGCCAACATCGGCACCAGCGCTACGCCCCGGGGCAGAGCATCCGCCAGCGCTGTAACCAGTGGTGAGTGGTGCCTGGGCACTAGTGCCAACAGCTGGGCACAACACCCTGTTCTGAGTGCTCACCCCATGGCACTGAGCCCTGTGCCCCCTGTGCCCACAGCACCTGCCAGGGTGGTCGCTGGCTCTGCACACAGGAGCGGTGCCCGGGCCACTGCCAGGTGCTGTGGGGCCGCCACTTTATCACCTTTGACCGCCAACGCTTCTCCTTTGCGGGCGCCTGTGCCCACACCCTGGTGCAGGTGAGGGAGGCTAGCACTGGGCACGGGGATGGGCACCACCTCGGGGGGCTCAGCAGGGTCTGTGCCCCCAACCCAGGACTTCGTGGAGGGGCAGCTGGTGGTGACAGTGCAGCATGAGCCCTGCGATGGCCAATGGCCACCCCGGTGCCAACGGTCTCTCATGGTCAACACCCGGCACAACCTGGCACGGCTCCTTGGCACAGGTGGCACAGGGCACCTTGCCACTCCGTACTGGGGGTGGTGGTGGTCTGGTGGCAACAGTGGCATTGTGGGGGTGTGTGCTGCTCTTGTGGACCTTCCTTGGTGGTACCATGGGAGTGGCCCTGTCCTGATGTTCCCATGGTGGTAGGTGCTGGTCTGGCTTCCCTGTGGTGGTGGGTTCTGACTCAGTGGCCTCAATGTCCTCATGGGTACCGGGTGCTGGTCTGGTGGCCCTGATGGTGGTGACCTCGCCCCAGCATCCCAGTGGGTGCTGATCTGATGTCCCCATGGTGGAGGGTGCTGGTTTGGTGGCTCTTCCCTCATGTCCTCATGGGTGATGGGTGCTGGCCCAGGTGGCTCCAGTGTCACTATGGTCATGGGTGCTGGTCTGGTGACCCCTACTTGGTGACACCATGGTGGTGGGTGCTGTTCTAATGTCTCTGATGCCCTGTGGTGGTTGGCACTGATCGCTGTCCCCACTCCAATGCCCCCTGTCCCAGGGGAGGTGACAGTGGATGGACAGGAAGTGTCACTGCCCTTTGTTGGCACTGAGCTGAGCATCCGCCGAGTATCGCCCACCTTCCTGCTACTGCAGACGCCCGGTGCCCACATCCTGTGGGGCGTGGACACCCCCATCATCTACATCAGCCTGCAGCCCTCTTTCGCTGGCAAGGTGAGCCTTATGTCTGCTGGTGCCCATGCATGCCCCCTCCTGTGCCCAGCAGTGCCTGGTGGTGCCCAGCAGTAGAGTGGCACTTGGCAGCACCTGGCATGAGGTGGTATCTGGTGTGGGGTGGCACATGGTGATGCCCAGTGATGCTCACCAGTGCCCACACTGAGTGGCCTTTGGCAGGTTCGGGGGCTCTGTGGCACCTACAACTGGGACCAGCGGGATGAGTTCACCACCCCAGCAGGTGATGTGGAGATGGGCATTGCTGCCTTTGCCAACAAATACCGGGTACCTGGTGACTGCCCCGTCCCGCTGGGCACCGGTCCTGGTGACACCTGTGATGCATTTGTGGGGCAGCGGGAGCTGGCCGAGGCTGCCTGTGCCATCCTGCGTGGACCAGCCTTCCAGGTGCCAAGTGGCCCCGGTGCCTGCAGCGCCCACCATGGTGCCATTGTTGCCACCTACAGTGCCAGGGCCAGTGCCAGCAGCTGACACGGCCTGCCCCACTCACAGCCCTGTCACCTGCTGGTGGACCCAGAGCCATTTGTGGAGCTGTGCCAGGAGGGTGTCTGTGGGTGCCAAGGTGAGCAGAGCTGCCTGTGCCCACTGCTGGCTGCCTACGCCCAGGAGTGTGCCCAGGAGGGCACTCACATCGCTTGGAGGAACCAGAGCCTCTGCCGTGAGGAGAACAGTGTGGTGGGGTGGGGCAGGATGGCACAGGATCGATGGGGTAGAATGGAATGGGTGGGGTGGGATGGGGTGGATACGTTGNCACTGGCTGGGCTGTCGGGGGGCTGTGGGGACCATCTGGCACCGCAGTAACACCCCCCTGTGCCCCCCACAGCAATGCCCTGTGCTGGGGGGCAGCAGTATCAGGAATGTGGCCCTGTCTGCAGCCCCAGCTGTGCTCAGCTGCACCCTGACAGTGCCAGTGGCCACTGCCCAGAGCTGGGGGAGCTGTGTGTGCCTGGCTGCCAGTGCCCCCCAGGACTGGTGCTGGCCGAGGACGGGCAGTGTGTGCCTCCCGCCAACTGCCCCTGCAGCCATGGGACCCGCTTGCTCCCACCTGGCACCCGCCTGCGCCGCCACTGCAGTACCTGGTGCGGTCATCGTCCTTGGGGTGCCTGGCCTGGGGGGTTATATGGGGTGTGAGGCTCTGGTGCCAAGGTGATGTGAGGGTGGTGCCAAGGGCCCAGGTGGTGGCAACGGTGGCTGATGAAACCCCCCCTGGCCTGTTCAGGGTGACAACACGGGCAGTGGTGGCTTTCATCAGCCACCCGGCCACATGGCGTCGCGTGCGCATGGGGGTTACCCAGTTCTCCATGGACAGGATAGAGGGTGGGCTGGGGAGGGGGGTTGGGTGGGATCAGGATTGGGATGAGAATGGGGAGGACATAGGATTTGAATTGGATTGGGATTGAGAGGGGATAGGATTTGGACTGGATTGGGATGGAGATTGGGATTGTGGTTGGGACTCAGATTGGTTTGAGATTGACATGGGGATAGGATTGGGATTTGGATTAGGATGAGGACGAAGATTGGGTTGGGATGGAGATGAGGGTAGGATAAAGATGGTATGAGCGGGCATAAGGATTAGATTGGGATTGGGGTTGGATGGGCATGAGATTGGGATGAAGACAGAGATTGAGATGATGGTGAGCTGGAAATTAGGACTGGAATTGGACCGGGATGGAGATGACGACAGGGACAGGACTGGGATGAGGATGGGGATGGGAACTCATGTCACGGGGCTTCCTCAACACGTCCCACTCTAATCCTAGTGTCTGCTCTGGTGGGTTATGGCACTGCCTGGAGAGCCCCTGTCCCCCCACGCCCCGCTGCCCCGGGGGGCTGCTGCACCTGCCGGGGTCCTGCCTGCGCCGCTGCGATGGCACTGACCCCTACGGCACCGACCCCTACGGCACCGAGTCCAATGGCACTGACCCCACTGGCACCTGCGCGGGCATCACTGATGGCTGTGTCTGCCCCCCTGGCACCCTCTACTTGGTGAGGAACCAGCGTGGGGGGTTGTGGGGTTGGCATCAGGGGAGGTCGATATGGGGGTCTGGGGAGGTTGGGGTCAAGGGGAGGTGGATGGGGGGGGTCTGAAGTCTTTGAGACTGGAGAACTTGAGGTTCAGGGCATCTGGAAACTTCGGGGTAAGGGGAGATATTTGGAGGAGTCTGGGGGCTTTGGGTCTGGAGTGGCTGGGGATCAGGGAGCCAGTGATTCCATGGAAGTGGGGAGTCGGGAGCTGGATGTGGGGGTTTAGGGCACACGGGGTCATTGGTGCTGCGAGGTCTGGCAAGGGGCACTGTGGGGTTCTATAGTCCTCCATGCCCTGTGGTGTCTCCATGCTGTCCACTGCCCCCCATTCCAATCTCACTATGGGGGTGGGGGCATCCCCTTGTCAGGAGGGCACCTGCGTCCCCCCCGAGTTGTGCCCATGCCAGCATGGAGGGCATCTGTACCCTCCCAATGCCACCATCACCCGCGACTGCAACACCTGGTGAGCCCCTCCTCACCCCAAACTCCACCCTATGGCACCCCCTGGCACCCTGTGCTGCCAGCACAGTGACCGAGGGTCTGTCCCACTGCACAGTGTGTGCCAGGGGCAGCGCTGGCACTGTGAGCAAGCAGAGTGCGCGGGCACCTGTGGGGCCACTGGAGACCCCCACTACGTGACCTTCGATGGGCACCAGTTCAGCTTTGCGGGGGGCTGCGAGTACCTGCTGGCACGGGAGGTGCAGGGGCTCTTCGCTGTCAGCGCCCAGAATGTGCCCTGTGGCACCACCGGGGCAACCTGTACCAAGGCCGTGGTGGTGGCCATGGGCAACACTGTCGTGCACATGCTAAGGGGTATGGGCATGGGCCGGGGTGGTGTCTGGTGTGGGGTGGCATCTGGCATGGGGTGGCAACTTGTGTTGTGTGGCATTTGGAATGAGGTGGCACTGTTTATGTGGCGGCACTTGGTGTGAGGTGACATCTGGTGTGGGGTGGTACGTGGCATGGGGTGGAAATGGTACGAGGTGGCACCTGGAATGGTGTGCCACTGGGCATGTGGTGGCACCTGGCATAGGATGGCAGTTGGTATGGGGTGGCACATGCCACAAGGCATCCCAATTGCTGATGGTGCCACCGGTGCCCACAGGCCGGGGTGTGACAGTGAATGGGGTGCCAGTGCGGCCCCCCAAGGCCTTTGCTGGCACTGGGTTGGCACTGGAGCGCTCCGGGATCTTCCTCCTGCTCCTGACCCGCCTGGGGCTCGCAGTTCTGTGGGATGGAGGTGGGTGAGAGCCCACAGCTGGCATCATGCTGGCATGGGGGGGGTCAGCAGACCAGCCAAACCTCCCTCCATGCCAACGTGGCGCTGGCGCAGGTACCCGAGTGTATGTGCGGCTGGAGCCCTGGCATCGCGGGCGAGTTGCTGGCCTCTGCGGCAACTTCGACGGTGATGCTGGCAATGACTTCACCAGTCGCCAAGGGGTACTAGAGCCCAGTGCCCGGCTCTTTGCCAACTCCTGGCGCCTCAGTATGCTCTGCCCAGAGCTTGATGCCAGCGATGATGCCCGACACCCCTGCATTGTGGGTTACTGGGGGAACTAGGGTAGCTTGGGTGGGAGTGGTGGGTGGCACTGATGTCTAAAGGTGGCATTGGTGGCACTTGGACAACCAGGGTGGTAACAAGTAGCACATTGCTGGCTTTGGAACCGCTGGGGCAACTAGAGTGGTGGCGAACGGCACTGGTGTCTAATGGTGTCACTGGCACAGAGGGCCCTGGGGTAACCAGGGTGGTGGTGGGTGGCACCAACATCTAACACTGGCACTGGGTCCACGGGGGCAGCCAGGGTGGTGATGGTTGGCATTGGTATCTAAAGGTGTCACTGGCACCAGGGGCTTGTGGGCAACTGGGGTGGTGGCGAGTGGCACATCACTGGCACTGTGGACACTGGGACAGCTGGGGCAGTGGCGGGTGGCAGCACTGTCTGACGTGCCCCTCCCCAGGAGCATCCACAGCGACTGGAATGGGCACGCAGGCACTGTGCCATCCTCCGGCAGCCACTCTTTGCCCCCTGCCACAACCTGGTGCCCTGCCAGCGCTTCTACGACTGGTGTGTCGCTGATGCCTGCAGGTAGGTGCCAGTGTGCCAGGGCGGGGTGCTGGGCATGGAGGGGGGCCTGACACCCACCTACCCCCATCTCACTGGTGCCTGGTGCCCACTGACAGCTGTGACTCAGGGGGAGACTGTGAGTGCCTGTGCACGGCCATCGCCACCTATGCCCAGGAGTGTGCCCGCCGTGGTGCCCACCTGCGCTGGCGCAGTCAGGAGCTTTGCCGTGAGTGCCTAGGCAAGGGGGCTTCTGGGGAGGTCTGGGCTGTGCCCTCTTGCTGTGTGGCTATGCCTTGGGGGGATTACAGTGCCAGGGTTGGTGCCACAATTGGTGCTAGTATTGGTGCCAGGGTCAGTGCCAGATGGCCACAGGCAAGGGATGCTGGCAATACCTGACCCTCTGCTTGCAGCCCTGCAGTGTGATGGGGGGCAGCAGTACAGCTCCTGCGGTCCCCCATGTCCCCCAACTTGCCACCAGCGGGGCTGGGACCCCCCTGAGCTGTGCCAGGCCCTGCCCTGCCTCGAGGGCTGCTTCTGCCCCCCGGGGCAGCTCCTGCATGGTGAGGCCCCTCTGTGGGGTGGGAGCACCCGTGGGGGTGGTGTGTGGAGTGGGCAGGGGGTGGTGAGGAGGGTGGAATGGAATTATTGTGGGACTGGTACAGGGGTAGAGTGGGGTTAGCATGAGGCTGGCATGGGGATGGTGTGGGGTTGGCATGGAGATGGTGTGGGACAGCAGGCAATTGGCATGGGGTTGGTGTGGGATTGGAGTGGGCATGAGGCTGGCATGGGGGCCTGGGGTGGGACTGGCATTGGACTAGTTTGGAAGTGGTGTGAGGGTACTGTGGGGTTGGCATAAGGTTGGCACAGGGTGTTATGGGTCTGATTTGGGTCTTACATGGAGCTGATTTGGATTCAATATGTATGGGGCCAATGTGGGACTGGCACTTCTTCCCTGTGGGCAGAGGGCAGCTGCCTGGAGCCCACCGAGTGCCCGTGTTTCTGGGATGGCTTTGCCTTCCCAGCTGGTGCCACAGTGCAGCAAGGCTGTGCCAACTGGTGAGTCCCACTAGCACCTCCGGGCACCTCCCTGGCATCCCCCTAGCAACCCACCAATTCTGACCTTCTGCCTGGCCACCAGCACGTGCTCAGCTGGCCACTGGCAGTGCCCACCAGAGCCCTGCCCATCACCAGCACCCTGTGCCGCATGGGAGCTGCAGTGCCAAGCGGATGGGCGCTGTGTGCCAGGGTCATGGCGCTGCGATGACCAGGAAGACTGCCCTGATGGCTCGGATGAGGCCGGGTGCCCCCCACGCTGTGCCCGGCACCAGCACCGCTGCGCCGATGGGCACTGCCTGCCCTGGGGTGCCCGCTGTGATGGCATTGCCCACTGCCCTGATGGCTCGGATGAGACTGGGTGCCCACCGGGCACCTGCGTGCCCCCCCACTTCAGCTGTGCCAGCAGTGGCCAGTGCCTGCCCCCAGACAGGGTCTGCGATGGGCATCACGACTGCGGCCCCGGGGACAGCTCGGATGAGGCAGGTTAGTGGGGAGGGAGACTCGGACCCATGGCGGGGGTCTCTGGGGCCCATATCCCTGGGGTCTGTGCCCCACATTCCGGGGGGCTCCTACCCATGGCAGATGTCTCTAATCCCCCTGTTCTTATCCCACTCATATCCGTGGGGGGCTGTGCCCTTTGCTGGACTCCTCGTAGCCCCATACTCCTGGGGGTCTTTGCCCCATGGTAGCGATCCCTGAGCCCTCTATTTTTGTGGGGCTGTGCCTCAGATCCCCGGGGGTCTGAACCCATTTCCCTGGGGGGCTGTGCCCCATGGCAAAGGGGCATGGGACTTTCAACTTTGGGTGTCTGAGACCTCCTGAAAGGGGGTCCTTGAATCTCCCATCCTTGGGGGGTCTGTGCCCCATGGCAAAGGGGTCCACACCACATGGTGAGGGGAGTTCATGCCCCACATTTAGGGGGTCCATGCCCTGTGATGAGGGGTTCCACAAACCAGAGTGAGGGGTTCCGTGCCCCATGGTTAGAGGTCTCTGTGCCCCATAGTTAGGGGATCCATGCACCATGGTTAAAGGGTTCCATGCCCCGTAGTTAAGGGGTTCCCTGCCGCTTGGTGAGGGCTCTCTGCTCCCCACGCTGAGGGGCTGGGTGCCCGCTGTTGGCAGGCTGCAGTCGGCGCTGCGCAGGGGGTGAGTTCCGCTGCGCCGGGGGCCGCTGCCTGCCCTACCCGCAGCGCTGCGACGGCCGTGATGACTGCGGCGACTTCAGTGATGAGCGAGGCTGTGTGTGCCCCCGGCACCAGCTGCAGTGCCCCGATGGGCAGTGCCAACCGCCGGCACATGTCTGCGACGGGCACCACGACTGTGCCGATGGCACCGACGAGGCCTTCTGTCGTGACGGTGAGGAGGGGCTGCGGGAGGATGACCTTGTGCCAGGGAAACCCTGGCACACATTGGCATCACTTCCATGGCACCGCATGCCCCCTGCCAGATGGTGCCACCTGCCCACCTGGACACCTGCCCTGCCCCGATGGCTCCTGCATCGGCGAAGCAGCCGTTTGTGATGGAATTGGTGACTGTGCTGATGGCTGGGATGAGAGCCCAGTGGGCTGTGCTGTGGCACTGCCAGCACCCGTGCCCACCGATGCCACCTTGGAGGGTGAGTGGTGCCTGTGGGGAAGCCCAGACCCCTGCGCTGGCAGTACCAGGGGGTGCTCACAGTGACCCGCTGCCCCCAGCGCCCTGCGGACCCTGGGCATTCAGCTGCGGCAGCGGGCAGTGCGTTCCAAGGGGCTGGCTCTGCGATGGTGAAACTGACTGCGATGATGGCTCCGACGAGCTGGGCTGTGCCAGCTGGTGTCAGCCGGGCACCTTCCCCTGCGCCCGCAGCCGCGGCTGCGTCCCCTATGGGAACCTCTGCGATGGCGTTGCCCACTGTGCCGACGCCTCCGATGAGAGCCATGAGCACTGTGGTGAGACTTGGGGCAGGGTGCCCCCACGGCGCCCACTGAGTGTGGAGGGTTTCTCCTTGGGGGGTCCCTCCAGTGGTGCCCCCTTGGCACAGTGGTGACCCTGGCACAGGCTCCAGCACCATCCCACCCTGCCCGGGGCTCTTCACCTGTGACGATGGCCTCTGCCTCAACATGACGAGGGTCTGCGATGGCGTTGCCCACTGCACCCATGGAGAGGATGAGAGGGGCTGTGGTGAGGGGTGGTGCCAGGGTGGGGCATGCCTGGGGATTGACACCCTGCCATGGCCATCCCACCATGACCAACCATGGCCATCCCACTGTGGCCACTCCACCACGATCATCCATGGCCACATGACAACAACCACAGTCAAAGTTGGCTACCCTACCCTTTGCCACCTTATCATGATCAGATGACCATGACCATCCCACCATGGCCATCTCACCATGACCACCCATGGCCACAGTGATCACTTACTTCATTGTGGCCTCTGCACAATAACCAATGACCACCCAACCATGGTCAGCCATGGCCATCCCACCATGGCCAGGTATCTTCACTGTGGCCACTTCACCATGGCCAGATCACCACAACCACCCTACCATAACCATCCAAGGCCACCCCACTGCAGCCACTCCACCATGGCCAGTCATGGTCATTCATGGCCACCCCACTATGGCTACCCATGACTACCCCACCATGACCATCCAAGACCACTCCATTGCAGCCACCCCACCATGGTCCACTCCACCCATGTCACTCGCCCATGGTCCCATCACCCTGACCAGGGCACCCCCTCCCCCTGCAGAGCCCCACGTCCCAGCCAGGGAGCCCAGTGGGACCAGGGGTCCCTGCACCGAGTTCCCATGTGAGGGGGACAGCTGTGTCACCTTCCAGCAGGTACCGGGTCATTGCAGTGGAGTAGAGTTGGGGGGCCTCAGCCATCCATGGGGTGACCCTGGCCCTGCCGGCAGGTGTGTGATGGGGTGCAGGACTGCAAGGCTGGCGGGGATGAGCGGGGCTGTGGGGTCTGGGGGCCCTGGGGGCCCTGGGGACCCTGCACCCACTCCTGCGGCCCTGGGCGGCAGCGACGCACCAGGGGCTGCCCCCAGCCCCCCAACCCTGACCCCCTGCTCCGCTGCCGCGGCCCTGATGAAGAGGAGAGGCAGTGCTTCAGCATCGCCTGCCCTGGTGAGCCCCCGCACACCCCACAGCTCCCTGATAGCTCCACAGAGCTCCTGATACCCCATAGAAGCCAAACACCCTCTAGAACCTCATCATTCCCCCACAGCACCCCGATAGCCCCACAGAGCCCTCTATCTCCTATAAAACCTAAATACCCCATTTGCACCTTACAGAACCTTGCTGTCCCCCCTTAGCACCCCAGTATCACATAGAGCACCCTGTTATCTCACCACAGCACCCAAACACCCCGTAGCACCCTGTTATTTCCCTAGAACAACCAAATAACCCCTGGAGACCATTATGCCCCTGCAGCACCCAAACACCCACCACAGCACCCTATAGAACCCAATACTGCCTTCAAGGACCCCAGCACCCCTGCTAGTCCCCCAGTATTCCCCGGAACCCCATTACCCCTCTCCGACACCCTATCGTCTCCCTACAGCACTGAATACTCCCCTGAAGGACTCCGTTAGCTTCCTATAGCACCCAAAACCCCTCCCCTAGGACCCCTGTAACCTCCTATAGCACCCTAATATACCCCCAGGACCCCATTACTCCCCTCCAACACCCCACTATCCCCACAGAGTACCCTAATACCCCTCTCAATGACCCTATTATCTCCTTATAGCACCCCAAAACCCTCCCCTGGCACCCCAGTAGCCCCTCTATGGCCTCCCCATGAGCCTTGGAGAATCCAAACACCCTCTCCCAATACCCCACTGTCTCTATGAGGCAGTTGGGCACCATAGGGCAGGTGGTCTCTATAGCACCCCAAAACTCTCCCCTCAGACCACAGTAGCCCCCCCTATAGAGAACCCCGATACCCTAGTCCAGCACTCCAGTACTCCCAGTCACCCCACTGGGCTGCCCAGGAGGGTTCTCAGAGCTGGGGAAGGGTGGGGGCCCCCCGGGGTGTTTTGTGGTGCCCCCCTCACCCCCCACACCCCACAGTGGACGGGGTGTGGGGTGAGTGGGGACCCTGGTCTGGCTGCCTGGAGGGCTGCGGGGGGCTGCGATTGCGACGGCGCCACTGCCGGGAACCCCAAAACGGGGGTCGGGGCTGTTCCCACCTCCCTGGGGACCCCTCCGGTGCCATTGACATGGGTGGGTGCCATGGCGGGGGGGCTATGGGGTGGGGGGTTGCCG